>JAFBJT010110353.1:0-39368 GCA_016785325.1 Chascanopsetta lugubris
CCCCCCCCCCCCCCCCCCAAAAAAAAACAACCCCCTGCCTCATCCTGACTCTGTATATTATATATTATTGGATTATACAGTGTATATATATATATGTTTTTTTGTTTTCTATGGAGTCACAGTCAGACGTGAAAGTGTGTCATTGTGAGCCTGTGACGTTCCAGACTGGAATGACTCATATCTGATTGATATGACTCAGATACTTTTTTTTTCTTCTTTAAATCAGGGCTGTGTGGACACAGAAACCTTATCATTAATTCTCATTTTCAAACGTGTCACCTCAGCATGTGCTCCTTTTGTTTGGGTACATATCAGATCCATGGCCATGTAAGATGAGCAGTGCTAGCAATAGCCACTAGTTAGCCTCCTCCTCGACATATAGACCGTTTACCTCATACAAACCTATCTAACTGATTCAGTAACATGCTAATAAATTGCTGTGTGATTGCCAAGTTGTGAATAAATCATTAAAATATAAACGATGCCAGTGGAGGCCAATATGGAGCAGCAGAAAACTGGGAATATAATTTCAAATTATTGATAAATTATATATTAAAGGTCCCCTGTGCATGTTTAACGTATAGTGGCTAAGGTGAAATATGCGATAATTGCATCATAATGATGTCATCATTTGCGTATTATCCCCTAAACGTATAAAATGTTAGAATGAGTGCTTTCTATTTACATCTAGAGCAGGTCCTCTCCATGGAGGCGGCCATATTGCACCGCCATGTTTTTACAGTAGCACAGATTGGATAAATTAAACAAACTATTGGTATTTCAGCTCTTGATGTCACTAAATCGACACACTGTTCCTTTAATGTTATAGGTAGCAGACCATAATGCTTCCATCATGGCCGTCTTGGACTCATTATTTAGCAATATCATGTTTTAAATTAAGTTATAAATATTTTCCACTCACTTGTGAAAACAAACCTTTAAAATGAAGAGGCCAAACTCAGACCTATAATAGGTTTCATTTGGCCCCTGCAGCTGTGTGTGTGTATGTGTGTGTGTGTGTGTGTGTGTGTGTGTAACGTATAACTAACGTGCTGTGGTTTAATATTTAATATTCCATTCAATATTAAAAGCTAATGGGTGATGAGGAATATCACAGTAATGCTCCTCGATAGGGAAGACATTTCCCCAAAGCATTAATAATAGATTGAGAGCCAGCCGTCAATCACAGGCCCGGCTGTACTTCACAGATAATAGTCCCCACCTATTAACCATGTACCATGCTGCCTCAGAGCCACAGACTTATGTTATGATTTTAATTTTATTAAAATTATTATTGGAACCGGGGAGGGGGGAAAAAACAACTCAGTATTTAAGAGTTTGAGCCCGGTACATTGTGGTCTTGGAGGCAGTTTTTACAGGCCACAGCACAGAAATACACCGTTTTAAAGGTCCAGGGCGTCAAATTATTTTCAGTGCTGTTGACAAAAATGGTGTTTAATCGCCATCATGTGTGAATTATTGTTTTCATTGTCCTGGACAGAACTTCATTATAATCACATTTTGAGATCTAATGACAATTAAAGGCTTCTATAGGTTTTTTTTAACATGGTGAGAGAAGGATAATCAGCAGCAACATGCATCATTCAACCACTAGATGTCAATAAATCCTACACACTGCCCTTTTACATAAAGGCATATGGTTTCAGAAGGTTTTCTTTCTCCTTTGTTGTTAATTTGTACTGTTATGAATTAAGTTGAAACATACACACGTTTGTATTTCTATCATTGTGAGGACATTCGTTGACAATGCATTCCCAAGCACTAGCCTTTACCCTAACCTTAACCTTAACCCTAAAATTAATTTAAACCTGAATCCCAAAACCAAGTCTTAACCCTCAAACAGCTCATTCTAAGGAAGTCCATTTCGAGGTGGTCCCCACAAAGCTAGAGCTAAGAACAAGAACACACACTCACACACATATGCAGCGTTTTCTTTTGGCTATAGATAAATTAATCACCTACATTCCTCTGTAGATCACAGCCAAGAGCCCTTGAACCGTGACAATATAGAAAAGTGATAATAATTCATCAAGGCAAGGCCTGATGGGAAATGGTAATTATTGTGTTTGGAAATTTAACGAGGTGAAGTTTACTGAGCTTTTGTCTAGATACATTTTCTCTTGTGATGTACCAGACGTCCATTTGATTTAACATGAACACTGTTACTGAATCAATGACGAGTCGCTTCTTCTCTCTCTCTCTCTTTCTGTGTCTATGTGTCTCTCCCTTCTCAGGCATCACTATCAAATCAGCCAGCCATTTGCTTCAAGGGGAGCCAGGGGGTAAGATGTTTTGCATACTCTCCCTAATGCCTGAGAAATTGAATGCTCTAATTAGTTCTGATTTGCTGTGGAGCACACTTGTGACAGTCCCCCCCCCCCCCCCCCCCCCCCCCCCCCCCCCCCACCCCCCCCCAACCCCCCCACACATCTTATACCATTCCGGGAGCAGCCAATGAGTGCTCGCATGTGTCTGTGAAGAGCTCGGGGTCTGTGCCTTCGCACACGTTGCGATGATGATTTCAGCGGCAGGCGCCGGGTTTATTTCTCAGAACGCTGCGAGTGGAAAGATACAGTGATCCGCGCAGAGAACATGGCGAGCACCAGCATTGGACACGTGTGCAGGGACAGCAATATGCCAGCATTAACCAGATTAGGACACTCCGGAGATTAATTTAAACTAGATAAAGTGGGAATAAGCAATAAGTAGAGTGAGACTTGTCTTAGATCACCTCGTATATCCTTTTCCCATTGGGTATGAAATCCACTGAGTCATGGTAGTAGGTGATTCCTACAATGGGAGGTTTAATTGGTATCCAATACCGGGTCAGCTGACCCTGCAGCCGACACAGGTTTTTATTGACGCAGGCTCAAATTGGCATTGATGTGGACACAACACCCCGAGGAGGTGTGGATTTCATCTTTGTCATCTTAAGCCTCAAATCCCTGAGACCTTGAGCCATTTCTGAGTTGATGCTACGCTATATTAGCAAGCTAGCAAGCTAGCATAGACATGTCTATTGCAAAACAAGTTATTTGTTTACAACCAAGATGCAAGACAGAGATGTGAGGGAGCTTTGCCTGATTCGAGACAAAGAGGAGATAACGGGGCCGGTTGCCATGGTGACACCAAGGTTCCTGGTGTTGTTATCGTCATTCTCCCTCCAGCGCATTTGTGCCGTCAGATGTGAACAAAAAAAAGGCGGCCTAACTACACGCAATAGGAAAGGTGTTTATCGCGTTTTATAGCATTTAGCTTTTTTTTTTATTAAACGAAGAGGGCATCTAACGTTAAGATGTTTCATAATGAGATTATGCTCGAACATATAAATTGGAGTATTCAATCAGCAGATTATGCGGACATCATAATTGAAGCAATTTGAAATTAGGTCAACGGTGGGATTATTTGGTGACCTTGCAAACACAGTAATTTATTCGTGAAAGATATCATGAATTGTATAAATTGTCATTTGGACGATTGACAAAGGATCCTGACGGTGAAAGCAAATAGGGGGATTCCTGTCAAGATGCCCGTGTCGGTGGAGATTAGCCCGGCCTGTTAGGCTGCTACCTCACGATCTAAAAGAGGCTGTTCTAATCCCCGCAAGAGCAATTGCATCAACTGTACACAAATACTGTCGTTCTGTGCGCTCACACGAGCACTGGAAGCCCCCGAGACAGGGGACTCTATACCCCCAGGCTGCTCGCCAGGTTACTGGGTCAGGCTCACACAACTGGGGAGGCTTTGTTCAGGGAGGGGGAGGAGGAGAAGGAGGTGGTAGGGTGAGATTGACGAACCCCACGGAGCCCCCTGTTTCTCCATGCCTGTTGTCTCGGTGCCGACATGAAAGATTCATTAAAAAAGGACAGTAATGACACCGGAGCGGTGGAATCTCCACATCCACCAGCACGTGTCCCAAACAAAGACATAATCTTGGCGGTAATGAAACATCTGTAAAACAAACCTGGGATTAACCTCGGAGCTTCTGCGACGCAACGTTAAAGTAAGCGCAATTTAAGTGCGTCTTTAATCACCCAATAGGATTTGGTGATAATATCACGGCTGGCGCATTACATATTCAAATTGCTTGGCGGAACTCGGGCATGTGCTCCCTCCCCCCCCTCTGACAATAGTCCCCGAGCTGGACGATGGGGCATTAATGAGGTAGCTCCAACCACTGCTAGTGGGGGAGGCCAGATTAAGCCGTTAGTGGGGGGAGGCAGTCTGGCACAAAACAGACATGGAGGATAACCAGTATCTATGTTTCCAGCATGGAGGCTTCCAAACGTCACAGTTGTAGGTGTTTGTTTATTATTATTATTTGCCGACGTTGCGCCGTCCTGCAGCTCATCCCTTCCCCGGGGTCAAGAGGTCAAGTGAGGAGGGTTTTGTGTGCGTTGACATTCGCCAGCTGTGGAGCCCGATCACAGGGCCGCTTCCTCTGGTTGGTTCGTGGCGCAGAGGGGCAACAACAAACCAGAGG
The DNA here is from genome assembly GCA_016785325.1 of Chascanopsetta lugubris. Classification (NCBI taxonomy): domain Eukaryota; kingdom Metazoa; phylum Chordata; class Actinopteri; order Pleuronectiformes; family Bothidae; genus Chascanopsetta; species Chascanopsetta lugubris. The sequence goes on from JAFBJT010110353.1 coordinate 4,505, forward strand.
AATTCTTCAAATCACTGCGCTGGCATCGCTCCAGGGCTCGGCGGTATCAGGGGCCAGAGCTGCCTATATCGAGAAATAGCACTCTGAGGTTTTTGGGCTGCTTTGCTGCCTTGCTCCCTGACCCTGTGGCATTTTAGTGGCACTGTTGTGAATGGCTTGCCAAGCTTGTAATCAAGCAAGAAACACAAGCATCCCGGATTTCGTGGAATCTGGTGTGCATAGTAGTCAGTGGAATAACTATTTGTATTTTTAAGAGGGTTAAATCGAAGGAAAATGATAATGTGAACTTATTTAAAGGTGCAGTGTGTAAGATTTGGTGATATCTAGAGGCAAAGTTCTGTGCATGCGGGTGATTATAATTCACCACAATGCCAGTATGTAATTGTTTTGTAATAAAAAGTGACAAAAATGAGTGAAATCTGAAACACTGCATCTTTAAAGGTTCAGTTCGTAGGATTTAGTGTCATCTAGTGGTGAAGTTTGATTGGTGTTAAATACGCCTCAACTCACACTTTATTCAAACGGAAAAGGTGTTTAGTTTGGCTCTTCTGGGCTCCCATAAATACATGGTGGCCTCCATTAAGAGGACCCACTTTGGTTGTTAATATAGACGGCTCATTATTTGGCAAATGTCAACAACAATTTGCATATTTAGCTGGTTAAATGCAAATGAAAACATGAGTAAGAACGAATCCATTCTCGATTTCAGCCAGTTGTCAAGTCTCCCAAATCTTACACACTGGACCTTTAAACAAAGGAGATAATAGTGATGCAACTATTGAGAAATAAAATAAGCTTTTGTGCACTTTCTAAAAGCTCAAAGCTGAAAAGACATTTGATTGTGGATTAACTTTGAATCTCATTTTGGGGGATTAAGGAAGATATTGGGAGCTGCTGTCGGTTCCCATGGCCTGGAATTTCACATCCCGGTGCTTATTCTCCTTTAGAGCTGGCAACGCCACCTGCTTGTTGGCATGATCAATATACATTCAGGGAGAAGTTAAAGGAACAGTGTGTACGATTTAGATGAAATTATTTACATTTCTATTGGTTCAAATCAAATAGAAAATATCCATAATAATCATTATATGACTGTTAAACTCACTGAATGTACAACCGGTCCATTTCTGGCTTAAGAAAGAGCCCTTTATATCTACAACAGCAGTGGGTCCTCTCTCTGCAGGCGGCCATGTTTTAACAGTTGCCTAGAATGGACATACTTGAAACAACTTATCGAGCTTTAATGATAACCGAAGATTCACTGAAGGGTGAGTTAAGCCGCAATGGTATATCCTATACCTTTAAAAATACGCTACTTTATTTAGATTAAATTATATGAAAATAGCTTAAAGGTGCAGTGTGTAAGATTTGGTGACATCTAGAGGTGAAGTTGCATGTTGTATCCATCACCTCACCCTCACCCTTCCGAACATGCAGGAGATCCTGTGGTCGGCTTCAGTTGTCGTTAAAACTCAAAATATGTTTCATATGTCCACTTTTACTACTGTAAAAACATGGCAGCCCCAGTAGAGAGGACCCCCTCCTCATGTAAATATACATTAATGGGCTCATTTAAAGGAAATGGGAAAAAATTAACATGTAGGTGATTATAAACGGGAATAAAACATTCAGATGATAAATTCATGAAAATGTGGGTATGAAATTGTTTTGTAATATTTTTAGAGGTGAAAAACTGACCAAAATATCACGCACTGCACCTTTAACCCAAATACTTTTATTGTGAAGTTCATACCTCACATATTTCCATTTGTTGATAGTTCCACTTGCTTCTCAGTGATTTATATCATCTCACCTGTGACACTGCCAGACAGTGGATCACCATTAAGTGGATCAATGTGTCTTTTTGTGGGCTGGTTTTTACGGCCGTGATATCGCCGTTGTAAACGTTGTGGATGTTACATTTGAATATCTGCGGCAGGTGTGACATGGCTTTCATTTCCTCCTCCTCCTCCTCCTCCTCATCCTCCTCCTCCTCCTCCTCCTCCTCCTCCTCCTCCTCCTCCTCCTCCTCCTCCTCCTCCTCGTCCTCCTCCTCCTCCTGCTTCATAAAATGTTAAATTGCAGTTTCCTGTGTAATTGTTTTTGTTTATGGCCGGGGCCTTTTTTTTTTTTTTTTTACGTGCACAGCTGTCACATGAAGGCGGCGGCCATGCTAGATATTCTTGCGACAACTGCGTGTGAAGACCGAACCCCCCACCCCCCACCCCTACCCCCCACCCCACCCCACCCCCATCCCCCATTGTGCCATTTCACTCCGTGACTTGGCTGAATCCTTCGAGGGGACATCGGGGCCCCTGTACCTCACACACTCCGACTGTACTGCCCTCCCTCTGCCCCGCACCTCCACCGCTCTGCTTTGCTTGGCCTCCTGCTCACACTGCAAATAAGCTCGGTGGAAGTATGCGAGTGTTTGCGCACGTCATTTTCGCTCCCCTCCTTCTTTCTGGAAGCTAATGTGAATAACAATAACAGGAATGTGGTCGGAGAGCCGTCCTCTCCCAGTGGCACCGGCAGCGCTGTCCCACGTGTTTCTGAAAGGGCACACGCCGCTCTATTCATCCAGATGTGTTAAGCAAGGCAAAGTCGGCGCGCTCCTCCGAGGCACTCTGTGTTTACGCAGCGGCGGCGCTCTTGCCTTAGAACCCTTCGGATCACACAGTGTATTTTAGGAACAGGCCTCATGAGAGCCTGCAGTTAAAGGCACTTTCTGCAGTTCGCTCCTCTGTCATTAACCGGCCCGTTCTGTAGCCCGAAACAAGGGACCTCGAAGGATGCCATGGTGACTGTGGGAGTATTTTCGGGCTTTAAGTCGTATGGGATTTGACATTAATAGCACACACTACCCAGGCGGTGTTTGGCCATGTTTGACCTGCGCAAGTATTTGAAAAACGTGAGGATTAGAATCTCAGCGAGTCTTTTGTTTTGAAATCGAGAGCAAAAACAAGTTAATAGAGTATTCATATATCTAATATATTATAAAAGCAGATTTGTATCCCTGCGATGATTCCCTGGTATAGACATATAGAAAAATTGCAGTTAGCTTTGCTAAGTCATCTCTTGGGTCAGATTGGACCTTCTCGAGGGCCGGTTTTGGCCCGTGAGCCTTATGTTTGACTCCCCTGGTAGAGACCATATGTTTGATAGTGAAGTTCGTCCACTCTCCCTAGTCATTTCGTTGGGCAACAGCTTGTAAACGGAGAAATATACAGTATATAAAACATATAGTTGCTTATTTTGATGTCGACCAATGCTTCATTGAAATTCACAAGATCCAGATTGTTATTTGGATGAACCCCAAAACTGCAAGGACATCCCTGGGTTTCTTGATGGGGCGTGGGGGTGATAAAAACAAGGCCCTGTTTCATCAAGTAAAAGAAAGTTTTTTTTAAAAGACATAAAAATAGCCTCTTCCTCCGGGTCATCAAGAATCTTTTAGGCCTGAAATATCTCGGATTATGAGGTTGTTCACCTCTGAATGTTTGAAACAGCTCACTGATTAACACCTAGTTTATCCAGTGGAGTTGAGTTGTTGTTTTAAAGGCCGGACGGTGTTGTTCTGTTGCATTTCATACAGTACTGGAGCCGCACCTGGAGGAGCTCTAATCACAATTTGGAATTAAAAATGGAGACGAACAGGATATGGCACAACACAAGACAGACACTATATATAAACACAGGTGGTGTGTTTGTGTGTGTGCAGCAGTGTGGAAAGTTTAAAGCATAAACCCCAGAAAGTTTGAAAACAAGCCCGGAGAGCTATTGTTTAACCCGATTTAACAGGGTTATGTAATCTTCGCAAGGATGATGGTGGAAGATACACACTCTGGATAAAAATGACTATATTTTCCACTGGGTTTGTTCAGAACAGCTGTTTCCTCTATAATAAAAAGGGCCCAGTCCAAGGCAGTAAGACTAATGTCCCTGGATGAGGAGCCTTGTGGCAAGCAGAGGTTTTTTAAAGTCTTAAAAGTTTTCAATTGAATTTCCTGATCATATTTTTCATCAACATCAGGGATCTCGCCGCACGAATAAAAAAAAATCCTAATCCATGATCCCTGCCTTTGATGTTTGAATGGCTTTGACAGCTCAGGCGAGTTCATTGTGTTATTTGGCTTTACCCCTTCCCGGCGCTGAGCAGCCCCACTTTAACACATCACATCTCCCACTGCATGTTTTGGATTTTTTTACCCCTCTCTCTCCCAAGTTTCCCTGCGAGTTAATCAGGTCTGAACATACTTTCCAACGCACAATCTGCGAATTGTTAAAGGATTACGGACCCGTGCGCTTGCATGGGGCAGAAAAGTCCAGTAACGGGAGGGAGAGCGCGAGGCTCCCTGCGCTTTGTGGGCGTTGCTACAGCGAAGCGGCGGCACAACCGAACACATCTGACCGCCGTGTCAGTGTATCTGAAGTCTAATGACCCAAGTGTGTGTGTGGGGGGGGGGGTTCTCAATGCAGTCTTATGCAAATTAGATTAGGATTCAAGGGGGAAGGTACTTTCAGGAATGAAGCCACGTTCTCTCCGTGCCAAAGCAATTAGCTGCTACACCCGGAATTTGATTAGCACCTTTAACAGAACTGAGTTTGACTCGCTGAGAGTGTTATCAACGATGCCTCTAGTTTGGCATCATGGCGCTATTTGGTCCACTTTAAACCAAGCTTGGTCCACTTCCACCGATACTTTGGTTTGTTTGGAGAGGCGCTACTCCTCATTCCAACTCTTGTGCGACCAAACAAGCAAACTCTGGTCCATTTGAGAAATACTGTATTCTGTCATTATTATTATTATTGACAAGTATTTGCCTTGGATCAGGAGAAACTCCCTCGGTTCGCCGTCTTGTTGCAACTCGATTCGAACAATGCACTGAAAAATGTTTTCCAAGCTATCAAATATAGACTTTGCCCACAACATACATGGCTCTGCTAACAGGCTGATGGTTGGAGGCACGTTGCGCTGTAACAAACAACCCACTCGCACCTGGTGTTGGTGGTTTTTGACCACTGGAGAAGGGGCATGAAGGAAAACAGTGGCCTCCCACTTAAATACATTGTAATTGAGGGCTTTTGAGTGTTGTCTCCATCCCTCTGCCTATGAAGAGGAAGGCACTTACAGTAAAGAGGGGGTCGGGGGGTGGAAGTGGGGCGGGGGGTGGGGTGTCAGAAAGAGAGTGTTAGTCAAGGTTGACAGATTAGCCCCCATGCTTCTTGGAGAAAAGGACTGATTCTGTTTGGCATAACAGCCACTACCTTGGTGGGGGTGGGTCGGGGGTGGGGGTGGGGGGGTGGGGGGGGGGGGGGCTCGACAGTCGCCCATCCTCATATCCCCCCCCCCCCTCTGGCTGTTTGTCTCCTGTTAGTTAGAAACATTAGAGAATCCAAGATTTAGTGAAACCAGCTCTCTCTCTCTCTCTCTCCCTCTCTCTCTCTCTCTCTTTGGCTTTTTCCTGTCGCTCCCAACCCCCCTCCATGAATAGATCCTGCAGCACGGGAACTACCACGCATACATGCAGTGCTCACTGACTCAAAGCGTGATTTAAACCATGAGAGGTGATGTCAGCCGCTTTGTTTCTAACAAATGAGTCACAGTGGAATTGTAGATCACATTGTGCGAAGCTCGAGGACGGCGGCAGCAGCAGCAGCAGCGGCAGCAGCAGCAGCAGCAGCAGCCGCGGCAGAGGGGGAAAAAATTGATCTGACCCCCGGGTGTCTCCGAGACTCACCCGTTTGTCAACAGTGCTACACTTGCTCGGCTGCATCCGACCGTGCAACATAGCTGACATGCCCCCCCCCCCCCCCCCCCCGCCCCCCCCCCCCCCCCCCCCCCGGTCAGGCCAAAGGCATGTGTTCTCCATATGATGTGCGAGCTCACATGTGCAGGAACAAAAGGTGAATCGGGGACAAATACTCTTGTTCCAGTCAGAGGAATCCAACCCCCTCTTCTCATGCGAGGTGCACATTCCTAAAGGACGACTATTTGGGACAATCCCTCATGTACTGGCTCTACTGGGAGCCAGTGCCGACCACCCCTCCCCTCTGTGCACACACACACACACACACACACACACACACACACACAAACCCCCAATCCCTAACATTCACCCCCCATCAACACACAGCCACACGTCCCTGCTGTTCATGAATAATCCAGGCGGGCCGACGGGCCATCGCACTCCAGCGTTGTGGGGGAAGAAGCTAGAACAAAAGACGGGCGAGCTCGAAGAGCAGCTATGGCTGAGTAGGCTCGGATGAGGAGACAATGGTAACTAGTGTCAGTGGAGACAGGGGCAGGAGGCAAAGACTTGGGAGTAAATCACATATCCAGGCGCCTGCTTCCATCTCGGGGCTGCCATGCCAAATACCAGAGTTGGGAACGGGGCCTTCTCACTTTAGTCTGCAGAGCAAAGAAAGAAAGTGAGAGACTATCATCTCATCTCTACCAGCAGATGTTGGGCTTGAATTGATATAAAGGTATTTTCTCCCCCCCCCCCAACACCCAGCCACCCCCCCCCCCCCAACACACACACACACACACACACCAAACAGCAGGGCTGGGCTTAACCTGTCTTTAACACACTGGCCGGTGTTAAAGATAAAAGTTTTGCTCAGGACGTCGTAGATTCGACCCTTTTTTTCCCCTTTTTTTTGTCCTCGTTCAAACACGGGAACCTCCTGCTGGGATTTTCTGTTCCAGTCCAGTTCACACCTTCCAACAGCTTGAAAGTATTTGACATCTCCAAACACTCGGAGGCCTGGAGGAGCAGATGTGGCTGGACCGAGGCCACAGAGGCAGTTATTGTATCAGCCTGTACGCTCCATGGGGGGTGGAGGGGGTTGGGGGGTGGAGGGGGTTGGGGGGTGGGGGTTGGGGGGTGGGGGGGGGGGGGGGCACACGCTGGGGGGGGGGGGGGGGGGGGGGGGGGGGGGTGCACACGCTGACAGGGTGCTAAGGATTGCTGTTCTGCCATGTGGCCGCTCTGACTGTCACTGTCCAACGGCCTTACTCATACACCGTGTTAATGAGAGGCATTAGCGCACACATCCCTCACTGCTGTGAACTGACACGTGTTAATGTTAATGGCGCACTCTGACGATCATAATAATAATACCCCGTTAAGCTTTTCTCCGATTAATTAGTCATAAGATTAAATGCCGCACACAATCATAATTAAAGTAGCATGGAGCATAAGCAGTTTAATGAATTCTTCCGCTAACGCCGAGCTGGACAAATAGAGGCAGGTTAATAGTTATCTCTTCTGGAATAGAACATTCAAATTACACAGCCCGAGATGTTGTATTGCATTATTTCTTGAAACATTAAAAGAACTAGAGGCTGGTCACCTTTGTGAGTCGTAGCCAAACAAAAACACCAATGTGCATGTAAATGTTCTTTCAATTTAAGTCTGGTTTCGGTGTGTGCGTAGCATCTACGCAGCTGTTGTGTAAATGTATTGCCCCGTTAACATTATGGGGTGAGCCTGGAGGCAGTTAACACCTTTTCCATTGTCAGTTGTCGGTTTGCTTGGTGGCGTCTGTTTACAATGATGACACAGCGGCGCATCGAGTCTGACGTCACCACACACTGCTGATGAACATCAGGAAGCAGGGAACAGCCACAACAACAACAACAACAACACCTAGTTACAGAGTCGATCGAATATTCCAACAATTCTTACATGCGAATGGCCAGAAGTTGAGTTTGCAGAGTAGCAAAGCAAATTAATAACTATCTTTTAAAGGTGCAGTGTGTAAGATTCGGAGAGGACCCTCCCTCCCCCCATGCAAATATACATTAATGGGCTCATTTAACGGTAATGGAAATATATAAATAAAAAAAATGACTGAAATTTTACACACTGCACCTTTAAATACATTCCCAATGTACAAAATACCTGGGAACCTCAAAGGGAAAAGGTTACATGGTTGTGCAATTGCCCCACCAGTCCACTAGTTGGCTCTGTGAGGATTTCTCTTCATTTTCGGCAGGAGTCGCTCCTAAAAATCAAACAATGGCGATGGAGACTTTGAAACATTCGTAGAGCGGGAGCTTATGAATATTGATCGATTTGAAAACAGCTGGGAAAAGAAGTCCGGTTACATGTAGCTACGCCAGAGACGCGCAACCATTAATCAAGCTTAACGTCTAATAGTGCAACTCAGTCGACATTTGACCCCGATCCCTGCATGTGACCTCTGGGATCTGAGAGGTTTCCTCTGCCTGACAAGAAGATGAAGGAGCAAAACGTACACACACACACACACACACACACACATTCACACACTCATACCCACACACACACAGCCTGAAGGGATGAGACCAAAAGGTCCATACAGCCACGTCTATGACTCAGCGTCTCTATGTAAATCTACACCCACGGCTTGAGTGACAGCGGCTCCGGGATCACAGTCATGTTGGCACAAGTTGTGTCACAGGGCGAACACATCAAACCCCGGAGTTAATTTCATCAGGGCCTCTCGCCGGGACGGTGATGAAACAGCTGTAAAATTGGCCGCGATGATTAGTCACCGTTAAAAGCCAACGTCCGTAACCTTCTGGCTGCTCGGGCTGCAGCTCGGAATCCGTTCTGTTTGATGTCGGTGTGCTGCGAAAATGTCAATGGCCGACCGGGTAATATAATCAGGGACGTTTCCTGAAGTGATAAAGATACAAAGCAACGGCATTGTCAATCAGAGACATGGCAGCAGAGTCACAGAGGATTCTCTAACTCCTCTATTTAATCACAGTCGCAGATTAGATGTATACAATAGATACTGACTTTGCATTTATTAGATTCCACCCGACTGAAGAAAACAGGAACAAGTGTCCGCAAGATTTCGGTTAAATACCCAGGCGACAGAAACGTGACTTTGTTGACTTAACAACACTTACAGTTACAAAGGTGCAGTGTGCATACAACATGCAGCTTCACCTCTAGATGTCACCAAATTGTACACACTGCGCCTTTAAATATCACTGACTATCCTGTTGTAGTGTTTATTCATGCAGTGGCAGCTGTTTATGAAAAAGCAACATAACATGTCTCCCGCTAATCCACTGTTTTGAAGGGGAGTTCAGATAAATCCTGTAGGAAAACAGGATGATAAATTGGGGCATTTTGGCTTTGTATGGATTAAACAAATGAGATGTTAAAGGGCTTTAGCAATATTTATTTGCTATAGGCACATTTTTTTTTTTTTTTGCCAAGCCAGATTGGTACCAAGCCAAGTTTTTTGTGTGTGTGTGACACATCAAGGGCTAAGATCCCAGCAGTCAGACTGATACTCCTATTGGAAATCAAGCACTGGGAGCTAATGGGTTAAATGACATATGGTTATAAAGCTTGAGAAGGAAGCGGTGAATAAAATGGGGGCAACCCCCTGAACAGTCTGACCTGAGTGACATTGATTAGAATCAGAATGTGAAGTGTGCACAGTGGCATGGATGGATGGGGGGTCGTCGACGAATAGCTGGAGGGGGATCATGCCGCCGTCATGGGCTGACAGAGGGGATGGTGGCGCTATGGCGATGCTGAATGTATAACCTCGCACTTTTGTCTCGGCTTTGTTTAACTCTCATTTTGAAAACAAATGCAAATGCCTTTCATCCGTTTGCCGCTTGAAATGTTGGTCAGCGGGTGAGATTTGGTGACCCCTGGAGGTGAGGCTGCATGTTGTATCCATCGCCTCACCCTCCTGAACATGCAGGAGAAGCTGTGGTCGACTTCAGTTGTCAATAAAGCTGAAAAGATGTTTAGTACGTCCACTCTGGGCAACTGTTAAAACATGGTGGCCCCCGTGGAGAGGACCCCCTCCTTATGTAAATATACATTAAAGGGCTCATTTATGGGTGTTGAAAATGATACGAATATTTATATTTCTAATAACAATAAAATAAATTGTTGTAAATCTTTTTTTGAAGTGATCAAAATCGTACACCCCGCACCTCTAACCCGGACTTTCATTTTTGAACAAAAAAAAAAAATGCAAATCGCCTTTCATCCATTTGCTGCTTGTAATTTTGGTCAAGGGCACTGCTACTTTAAAAGTGACATGCCCAGTGGACATGGCTGGCCTCCTCTGCACACTCACTTTGATGCCCCCTTTTGATTGATAATATTTAATTAGCGTGAAAACCCAAAGCAAACATATGCGCGACTCCGCTTCATGCCAACGGTCAGACGTAAATAGGACAGAATTAATGGTCAGCTGTGTTCCTCAAGTGTCCGTGGCCTTGTGCCTGGCTGCTTTGTGCCTCATGTTGACATGGGTGGGCTTGTGCACGGGAAGGAAAAGCTGGAGGGTGATGGGGGCAGGGTGAATGGCATGCGTTGGGGTTTAGGGAGAAGAGGAGGAGGAGGAGGAGGAGGAGGAGGAGGAGGAGTGGTTATTTTTTTTTCGAGGAGGGGAACGGTTCATTGGCTGTGTGCTGCAAAAAAAAAAAAAACGAAAAAAAAAAAACTGCTTATGGCTTTGCTGCATGACTGGGCATTTGTGACAGCTATAGTCCGGCCCGGTCACATCTGCCGGGGGCACCGTGCTCTCAGCCACTCAGTTTATAATCAATCACTTACGACTGATAACCAAAGAAGCAGCTTCCAGCCCCGTTTGACTTTTCTTTGATACAACAAGGTCTCCGACAAAGACAAAGGAGGCGAGCTGTTGCAGTAATGGCACATCAAGCGTTACTCATCAGTGTACTCATGCTTGCAAAAGGATGGGGGGAAGGGGGGTGGGCACACAAATACAACTAAATCACACTCTAATGTTGACTACAGTGCCATCGGGGTTCGGACGAATCTAGGACGCTCTATCAGCAAAAAGTTGAAGAGGGGAGCAGTGTGTTTTTTAAGGAACACATTATCCCATAATGACTTTCTATTTGGAATGTTCCTTTTGGGTGAGGAAGTAGGTTTTTGGGTCATTTTATGTAACAGGTTTTTGGACAGGAGAAGGGGAGAGAGAGAGAGGGAGAGAGAGAGAGAGAGAGAGACTTCAACCCGAGTGGGTTTGTTTGTTGCCGGGCAGCGGCGGACAGTCTGTGACAGGAGAGGTTATCACCCGAGTGAAAAAAAGCTGACTGCTACTACTATTGTTGTGTTTTGTCGTTCAGACAGGCTCCGCCCCTGACTGGCTACAGGTCATCATTCCTGACCTGGGGAGGCAGGGGGGGGGGGGGGGGGGGGGGGGCTTGGAAGGGGGTTGTCTCTTGTCGCCTCTGTGATTGGCCCAACTGGTGCAGTATTTAGGTCACATTTATGGCGTGAAATTTTTTCGGCGAGATCACTCCTGTCAAAGGCAATAAAGGTTGTTCATTTCCAACTGGTGTTTTTCTACTTTGAGGTGAAGAAAAAAAAAAAAAAGATGAGGCAACCCGTGCTTATTACATAACAAACCACTGAAATTAGCAATGCTAGCAGGCACACTCGAGCATGACACACAGTTCAAAATTAGCCTCGCTTGGATTTTGTCAACACAAATGGAGAATCTATCCCTAAACTATCTCTCAACGTTCTGTTTTCAGTACATAAAGATCCCGGCTCCGACCCCCGAATCTCCCAATGGATTCCGAGTCTTCTCTTTCTATCTATCCAGCGACAGCAAGGACAAGCCCCAGTCCAGCTTCGACTGCATCCACCAGTATGTCTCGGGGTAAGCAGACACACGAGTCTTTCCATGCTCAACCACAAATGGAATCTGTAGTAAATTTGGTGTGAGGCTCGGACCACAGGGCCTTTACCAAACAGCGGCCTCCCTCCCTCCCTCCCTCTCTCTCTCTCTTTTTACACAACAACACTGTCAGGCTGCGTTTAAAGCAAGAATACAATAACCACACGGGCGCTTAGGCTTTGACTGACCTCAGAGGTGCTGCAATAATTGAGAACAGAGAGGTTAGTGTCTGTGGCCACGCAGGGTCAGACAGCAACATTAGCTCTGCTTTATTTGTCTTCCAGCCCTTATTACAACACAACTCGCTGCTTGTCTCGGTGAAGCAGGACGAGAATATGCATGCAGACACGAGATCCCGTCAGAAGTGCATCGGACGACACCGCGCATCGTTGTGCGAACGCGAGAAACCCCCCCAGAGCTTGACAAACGTTGAACTCTTCCTCTATCCCCTCTGTCCCGTCTCACAGGGAGGGCAGGGATCACCTGGAGGGCCAGGGAAGCATTCAGGACAAGATCACGGTGTGCGCGACAGACGACTCCTACCAGACGACGCGGGAGCGCATGTCTCAGGTGGAGAAGGACATCTGGAGCCGCTCAGCCATCGAGATCAAGCCGGGGCCGAGTAAGATTCCTTTTGTTTTTTCAGCTAATGGCGCTAACTACGCGCTGTTGTACTCTCAAGCCCCGGCGGTAAGTGGCGGCCTTTAGAGCACTGGTTCTCAACTGGTCTGCTTTCGGGACCCACTATCACACCTCAATGACGAGTCGCGACCCAAACCGAGGAGAACGATCTTCTCAAAGTGATTTAATGAAAAGATGGCACAGTTTGACCCCGAGAGAGTACAGAATGTCACAGAATGCCAACACAGAAAAACAAGTTTAACGAGAAACAAAATGACCAGCAGGGGGCGACCATACAATCGTACAAACCTCTGCTGTGCGCAATATGAGAAAATCCTCATTTCACGAAGTCGGTGTCATACTTGCGTTGAAAAGAGACATTGTGGTTTTCTTCTATCTGTAAAATGGCGGGTGTCTGTTAGCATGACAGGGCATCATCGCCACCTACTGTTGTGGTGTGTGGATAGACGGCACAGAATGTTTTTTCTGAACTACAAGTCCAAGTGCAGGTCCACGACCCACTTTTGGGTCACGACCCACCAGTTGAGAATAACTGCTTTAGAGCACGTGGGAATCAAGGACGGATAAACAGAGAGTTTTCCCGTCGCCTCTCACCATGTCATCCCGCCGATAATTGCCATATGGTGTGGAAGTTATCACATAATTGATCAAAGTGCTGTGTTGCAATTATTCATGCGCGAGGGATGCCGCTCTTTCTTGTAAATTTCCCCTTTCATTCTGACCAGATTGCCCAGGCGCTGAGCCAACTCGCCTGCCAGCGCCATTAATGTGATTGAGTTTGCCAGGAGTGCACCCCAACAAGTCTCACACTGATAAAGTTTGGCCTGCGATGTAATTACACTGACGGGAATTTAATTCTCCCTTTCATTCGGGGAAACATTTTTTTTAAGAGGAGAAGGAGGACGCCATGCTTACCTTGGGAGTAATGTGGATCTCGCCATGCACGATCTGTCTCTTGCTATTAATTTTCTCGTTTCGCCGCCTCACTCCGAGGTTTTTGTCGGTTAAATTGACCATGATGCCTTTTTTTTTTTTTATAAAGTCCACAAGGCTTGAGGATTTTTAAGATGTCTTGTGAGTATAAATGCTTGCAGGGATTATTTTAAGACCTTGCGGACCAATACCACAACATAATATTTAGGGGACTTGCAGGAGAAGCCAGCTGTTGGAACCATGTTTTTACTGTACGGATCTTCCTCAAGGGGCTTTTAAAAAACACACATGGTGCATGTATGCGTCTAATAAAAGGCCCCGTTAAGAGCATGGAGACGTTGACAGATACGATGTGCTACTTGAACATTATTCCCGAGCTGCCTCGCTCTCATTCCTGGGCACCGGGGAAGTGAAATAAGAGGCCTATGGATCATGTACTGTATGTGCCAACAGTTGTTTTGTGGTGACCCGGCTATTTATGGTACAGAAATGCGCCACTCATCAGAAAAGAAATATCCACTTATCAAGTTACAATTATGGGGTTCAGAGCAGAAAAATGTGCATGATTTATGATTTACTTTACAGTGTACGATTTACTTCTCAGTCCCAGTTGGGGAAGGAGACTGAGGGAGTCTAGGCTCACCTGGTGCTGCACAACACTTTTCTGGGTCATGTTGATTCAGTTAATTATACATTAGAAAAATTAGACTTTGACACTTTATTGGAAACAGTTGCTATTTTTGAAGTCAGGCCAGCGCTTGTAAACAAGTTACTGTAAAACGCGTCATTTATCTCAAGTGAGGCATCGCAATCATGATGGGAAGTACGATTCCGCTCAGGCTTCCTTGAGCCTTGCAACTTCCCTTCCAGCTGCTCTGATTTATTACCGTCAAAACAATGGCTCTAGTCGCTGCATGTTTGAAATGTGGCCGTACAGGTTGTGTCGGTGTCGGAGAGACTCCGTGAACTTCTTTCACGGGTGATGTTGAAACAAGCTCGTGCGAGATTGTTGCCGTCTGCACGTTCCACAAAAACTGCACGAAGCTAAATTGTGGCAAAATATGTTGGATGCACACGAGTCCAACATTTTGTCCATGTGAAAACGCTGCACATATTTGACCCATGACAACCTCCAAAGCCTGGCTTAGACTTGTAATGAGTTTATAGTCTGCAGATATCTACTGTACAGCCACCGCCTGCCTGCCTGCCTGCCTGCCTGCCCCAACTGAATTAGTGCTGCAACACACAGAGAAAGGGCCTCTCTGTTTTAGTTGCTTTACTTTCCATTCTCCTCTGTTTACTCAGCAGCAGGCAAAAAAGAAAAAAAGAAAAAAAAGAAAAAAAAAACCACTGTCAAACCCCTGTCGCTGTTTTCCACTCGCCCGGCCACGGCCCCCCTGCATGTGCACGAGCACAGTGCCATGTTTTGAAATTGTTTACTGTAGGTGAGTAAAAAAAGCGCTCCTGCAGATACGGCCCAACGTGCCTCACGTGCAGGACCGGGCGTGTTGGTAAATACGAGATTGGAATCGAGAGATCAAGTGGAGATGAAGATTTATTAGGGTTGTGTGTCGTGTCTCGACATGTCTCATGAATATTAGTGTGATTCGTGCAACTAGCCCGAGGACTGGATCAGGGATGATATATTAGTTGTGATATTACAGGATACTAGGGATCCTATTATGGAATAAATGATGCGTTATGATCATCCTAAAAATAAAAAGAATTAGAAAATTAAAGGTGCAGTGTGCAAGATTTGGTGACATCTACTGGTGAAGATGCATATGGTATTCATCACCTCACCCCTTCCATTCCAGCCTGCAGGAGAACCTATGGTGGCTCTCAGTTGTCATTAAAGCTCAAAGGATGTTTAGAACGTCCCCTCTCGGCGATCGTAAAAACATGGCGGCCCCCATTGGATGGACCTGCTCGTGGTGTAAATATACATTAAGGACTAATTTTAGGGTGATGTAAAACGTAAGCCATACGATGGGGTGATTATGCATTTTAAAAAATGTCTAGAACATTGCTTTGTATTTCCATTTCTTTAGATGGAGGTGAAAAACGTTTACGGAGATCGCACGCACTGCACCTTTAAATAAAATACATTTTGATATAAATAAAAATAATGCAACATTAAATTTGAAAAAAATGAAAATCATCTCGAGGTTAATGCTGTATTAACTGTTTGATTCACCATGACACGGCAAAAACACTTGCCCTCACCTCCTACTCTGAGCCCCCGTGGAACTCCCATGTGTCCCCTTGTTTTAATCGCAGGTAAGTGTGTGAAGATCCAGAGGAAGCAGGGTCTGGTATCAGGCTCGGATGGCAGCAACAAGCACTCCCCCAGCAACAAGAGGAGCCTGGTTCCCAGTGCCGTCGCACACCGGCCCCTGAGGGACCGCGTCATTCATCTCCTGGCCTTAAAGCCCTACAGGAAACCCGAGCTGCTACTGTGGTTGGAGAGGGAGCGGGCCAGTCCAAAGGACAAGAGTGACCTGACCTCCGTGCTGGAAGAGGTGAGACATCTGGCACATGGCTCTGTAAACACACGCTCCACTAATGATTAAATATCCTCCGAGGCGGCGAGTAAAAGAGAAGAGCGGGGACGTTAAAGGTGCATTCGGACACGTTTTTGATGTTTTGATACCGATGAGTGGCCAGGCTGTTTTCCAAACCTGGAAATGGAGACACTACACGTTGACTCAGCTGCCCTTTTCAGATATTATGTGAAGTGACTCACGTCGATCCTTCCCAGGAAAATGACAATACCATGAGTAATATGATGGACGCACTCCCTTCCAGATTGGCCGGGTGCCGCTGCAACATCTTAAGTTACTTAGCTATGGGTTGGGTCTCCCCCCCCCTTATTATTATTATTATTATTATTATTATTATTATTATTATTATTATATATACATATAGTTGTACATTTTCTTTTCTAAAAAAAATTTCTTTTTTTCTCCGACAGTACCCAAATGTTACCTATCGTGGCTTTATTGATCATTGCCACAGGTGTCACTGTAAACAACGGACATTTTCGCAAAGTTCACTAATGTGAAGCGTACAGCTCCGAAGCTCCTCTCAGGTGAAGTCAGTGAGTTTATTTCAGGCAGATTTCCTGTGTTCTCTTTGTCTGGGCAATCATGGAGTGGAGCCTGTGCCGCCGCCGCCGCCGCCAGTAGCTGTAATTAGGGCTGTGCCTTAGTTATCTTTGGAGGAGAAGAAGATTGTGTTTTGACAGGAGCCGGGTGGGGTGTCTCCAGCTGGGATCTGCCTACTTTCAGAATTGAAAGTGGTTGATTTGGGTAGATTTGTATCAGCAGGATTAAGTTGCACAAAGGC
Organism: Chascanopsetta lugubris; assembly: GCA_016785325.1. NCBI lineage: Eukaryota > Metazoa > Chordata > Actinopteri > Pleuronectiformes > Bothidae > Chascanopsetta > Chascanopsetta lugubris. Next base: position 21,113 of record JAFBJT010110353.1, read on the forward strand.
CAGGGTTAAATTGTGAGCCGAGGAAACAATATCAGCGCACCGAGCGCCAAACGAGTCCCGTTGTATTCAAATAGAAAGCAGAGTTACGTATGTCGAGGCAGGTTAACACGGTTTGGTGCTTTCACTACCTCCGCTGGCCTCTTTTCCCCGTTGTCTCGTGTCCTCTTTCTGTGGATAAATTAACATTGTGAGCTGTCACTGTTTTTTTTCAGGTCGGTAAACTGAACCCTAAAGATCACAGCTTCTCTCTGAAGGATGAGCTCTACAGACACATCCAGAGAGACTGGCCTGGATACGTGGAAGAGGAGAAGCAGCTCATCCACAGGCTCCTGATCAGGTGAGTTTCAAATCAAATACGTTCAATGAAATGTTCAAGTAATAGCTCGCCTTTATCCGAACTTAGCACGTGTTCAACTTGGCTTCGTATTAAGACTCATAGATTATTTACCAGCTCCTCGAAAACTAGGCGACACCAAAGTTCAGAAACAACAGCTCGGGTTTTATGGGAAGATAATTATGGAGGGACTTCCTGGTCGGGAGCAACAACGTCTGAAAGCCTCTCCCGAGGCTAACACGAGAGGCAGACTCCAAAGCGGCTTTAACACTTGAACTCTGAACTCCACTTTTGGAAAAAATGCTTTGTCGTGTTTAAAGAATGTAGCGAGATTTAGGTCTTCACATGGAAAATATCCGGGAATACTCAGGCTAAGAGTCATGTCTGGTTGCAGGATGTTGGATTATAATTTTATTCACAACGTTTTTCGCACATTTTACCAATCGCGTAAAAAGCTTCGTAAAAAGTCCAGAGCAACTTGAACGAAAGACAAAAATCATGAATATCCTTTGTACCCTGAAGGTCTTGTGTCCTGATCATAGGACACAGTTTTCAAAGACAGGCTTTCACATCTGGGTGTATGTAGCGAGCATTCGAGGGCCGATGTCATCTCTTGTTTCCGGATTCAGAGTTTATTTACGCAAATATTTACGTTTCTGTACACAGAAAACTCTACGTACTTTTCCTAAGTGTAGTTTGAATGACTTTAACACATGAGCTTCACAGGTGGATCTTGGGACAATATGGTTGGTTTCCGCTGGCCCCACCCATATTTTTTCTCTTTACTCGAAGCTAAGCTCAGCTAGCCGTTTGTCTATTGGCAAAGTTCACATTTAACGGTGTTTCACCTATCGTCAAATACCTTTTGGACTTAAGCCGTCTCAGACAGACGATTCAAACTCTACAGAAGACTGAGCGATGGATGTGTTGCGACACTGTTGGCGTCAACACAGGAGAGAGATCCATGGGTTCTACTGCAGTGATGACTCTCGTAATGGACATATCAAAGCGGAGGGAATGATTCCCTGTGCAGCGTTTGCCAAATGGTATCAGCGTGGACATGTTCAGAGCAGCGAGCAGCGGGCGCCAGCCCCCCACCCCCACTCGTGCGTTTCCCCCCGTCTGCCGATAAACACCCTCGGCCATGTGCTTCAGGAAAAGTGTTTTGGAAAGGCTTCACCCCCCGTCTTGCTCACCACCCCTGCTGAGAGTAAAAAACTCACACTTGTCCTCATCAAACTGTTCTGCAAGTAATAAAACTGCAATAGCTTGAGAGTTACAAGGCGGTTCTATGGGTAGAAGACGGACATTAAACTGTTCCGAGAACTCCATTTCAACTCTTAATCCTCGAAGCAGGTAATTCATCGGATTTGTGAGATCTGCACAAAACATGAGTATTACACTGCTTTATTGTTTATGCGAGCAAAGGGTGCAATTCTGGTCTGATGTCAAAGGTTAATGGTCCCCAACTCCGCTCACGCTCACTGCATGATTCAGCAAGTTGCTTGAACCCAGCGAAGGGGAGTGTCTGTGCGGTGGCGTCTGCCTGAGGAAGGAGCTGTAGGAAGCAGATTAACTCGGAGGGGTTTGGTCTTACAGAGGTTAAATCTGTTGCTATTGTTGTGCGCGCTGGACTGTGTTCAGTCATTGTGGCTGCCTCGAGTAGATCGTATCGCCAGACACAAAAGAAAACACATTGCCGACAACGTGCGAAACCTCTCAAATCAAGGAATGATTGACAGCCGTGCAATTTGAGTGAGCGCTTCCTCTGCTGAAAACACCGCGGACAACGTCTCCTCTCCGCAAGATGTGTCATAATGAATGATAATTGAGCGCCGACTTGCTCATAACTCTGCAAGGGCCCGGCTTTATGGCCTACACGCCGCCTCTTCCTGTTTAGCTTTACAGGCCATTTATGTCCCAACTGAAGGTTCTGTGTTCTTAATTCCTTCTTCAGGAAGCTGCAGCCGCTGCATGGTGGCCAGCTGAAGAGCCCCCAGTCCAACAGCTCATTCCACAAAACTCCCGGGGACTCTCCTTCACAACTCAGTCCTGCCAAGAATCTCTCCGTGGTAATTATTCACCTGGATTTGAAAGAAGCCTTCTTTACCCCATTTATGATTTCGTATAAGACTGAGAATAGATAAGGTGTCTGAATTTTTTTTGTTTTTTTTTAAAGCAAGACAGTGCAGGAACTCTGTGTTGAGTTGGGTTGTTCTAGAGCAAACATAAGGCCCATGGGCCAAACCTGGCCGGTCAGAGAGTCCAGTCCGGCCCATGAGGTGACTTTGCAAAGCGCAAACTTTATAGTCCGACCAACTTGAGATCACGTGGGGCTGTGTGAACTACAATGAGTCGGACTCTCCTGTTCTAGAGCAGCTCAAACTGCACTCGTTGTGACTATGAGACACTAGGAACAATATCAGTTGCTCTTCATCTTAACTTGGCAGTCCAGCTGTAATTGTACTAAGTTACATTTCTCAAACCAACACACCCAGGTAATAACACCTGGATTTGAAGTACGTACTCATGCAATCAATCAGACCCAAACTGGTCTAGCTGCTCTGCTGGGTGCTCCACAGTTTCCTTCTCGGGCTTTGACCCAAAAGTCGAGAAGTATCAAATGCCGGCCATCTGATGACACCACAACAACTAATGATGCATGCATGTTATCTGTAATTAAAGCGATACAATATGTAGAGCTGGAAAGTTGCTTGAGTCACAGCTCGACTTGTTGACAATTGTGTGGTCAACCGGAGAAGTTCCAATGCCAACAAGCTGAAAAGGGGCACGTCCACACCCGTTATAGACTAACTTCTTCAATCAATTTCTCAGCCATGCTTGGGGTTATTAGCCGAGCTCACCTTAACTGTGCATGAAAATATCACGATGAAGAGCGCACACACCTCCATTAAGGCGAACACCCAGTCCAGACATGTCTAAGAAATGTCATGTTCCAATGTTCCAAAAAAACTTAAGAGTGGCTTTCTTGCTGACAAAAGCCTGGGCTTGAATTCAAATCAAAGGAATAGTTTGACATGAAAGGAAATTCACTTATTTGTTTTTTATATCCCGGTTAAGAAGAGAAGATTCATCTCTTGAGGCTTTTGCGGTGAATGGGTAGCTTCCCTCATCGTGTGTCCCCTAAAAGCTTCGCCACATGTGTGCGTGTTATTGTTCTTTTCGTTAATCTGGTTCGTATTAAAAGTTGGTGGCCGTGGCGATCATCAGCTTTGTATTTGGCGAAAAATGAATAATCCTCAGCATCGAGTTGTAGGAGCTAAGAGTGAGCAGATTTCTGTTAGCGTCTCACATGTTACATGCCACACTACTTCATCTTGGCAGCGACCAGCTGTCAACAGTCAGCAGAGACTCAAAGCTGTTACTGTCCCTGGCAGGGGAATGGTATTGCGCAACACCTGTAAGTAAAAGGACATACTGTTATTAACAGGTGGATTTTAGGAACATGATAGTAGCGGTTTCCCATGATGCACCTCTTATGCTAAGTTAAGCCTACAGCTGCGGGCAAGATGTTAGATAAGCATATATATTAAAAACTGGTTCTGCAGATGCAGCAGGAAACTTCATGAAAACATGAAAACCAGTCACTCAGTGTGTTCTCTGTTTCTTTCTCCAGAAACGCCCTTTTCCCTCCGACCCCTCCAGCTGTCAAACCCCGAAAAAACAAAGACTGTTCGACCCTTGTTTGCCTCTCCGGTCGCCCTCTCATGCCGAGTACGGCACCAACGGGGCCCGCGGTGCCTCCAGTCACGGAACCCCGAGCGGACAAAACAAAACGGATTGCGACAAAGCCAACAATCATCTACGGGGGAGCCCGAACGGTCCGTATCTCTCGCCGCACAAACTCAGCGGGTCGTCTGTTATTCCCAAACCGGAGAGGACCGAGCCGGCTCCCACCGCTCCCAGCCCCAAGACCCGGACCGCCGACACGTCCATTTGCACTGAGCAGCAGTTCGCCAACGGCCAGCACAAGAAGAAGAAGTCGAAAAAGCACAAAGACAAGGAACGCGAGCGCTTAAAAGCGGACTGGATTGAAACCAGTCCGGACCTGAAGCAGAAACAAGAAAGTCTCGAAGGTGAGTGGCATTAAAAGCGTGAAACTGTCCTCGCCGTGTCACGTATCCTACGATGCTCTCCAGAACCGGCTCCGTATCATGCGCTCAGGCCATGAAGATGATCAGCTTTCATTCAGCAAAAAGCAAAACAATCCTCCAAGGTTGAGTTATAGCTTCAGCTGGAAGCTCGGATTGATATTTTCATGCGAGAGCTGAAGCCCTCCCTCCGCCTCCTGCCTCCTGCCTCCTGCCTCGCAGCTCCAGTCTGTTGATGATTGACTGTGGAACAGCTGGGTGACCTACGGTCGAGCGAGTCAGCAGGCAGCGCTGCCTCCCGCTCCGGCTCTGCTGACGTCACGGCTCGCCTTGGATCAGATCCCTTATCGCCGGACGGCGATAAACAGTCCAATCAGCCTTGATATGATCGGCGCATTATCGCATTTGCATTGGCTGATTGCTTTAACCTTTTTGCCTCCCTCTTGTGTTCTCCCCCTGTCCACAGAGCACGAAGGAGAGAAAACACCTGTCGATCGAACCTCAGCCGAGGAGCTTCCCGACTATTTAATGTAAGATTAAACGCCATATCACGTGTCCGTCCGTGTGAAATATCATATTCCCCTGGATTTAGCAGGGATTTATGACTCTGCAGCTACAGCAAGTGGGTTCTCAAAAAGCTTGTCGAAATCATCTGTAGCCGAGGACTGGAGCTTTGTCAGTCCCCGGTGGTTTCCATTCAGCTTGAAAACATTCGCTCAAGGAAGGGTAAATAAGAGACACGTGTAAACGAGCCGTCACAAAGGAGCGTGGCCGGGAATAACTCAACAAATGATGTTATACTTTACCATTTATACATCTGGTCAACACATCACGCCGTTCAACCAGTGACGTGTCAGTGCTTCCTCCGCGAGTCTGCGCTGCCATCTGCTGGCAAGACTTTGTTTTTTTTGTTTTTTTTCCTAAAGCTCACGCCAGCCCGTGTGTTTGTGTGTCTCCTTCGCAGTAAATACAGCACCATTAAAGCACTGGATCAGCGGCAGCAGTACAACGACGACTTCTCCGCCGAGTACGACGAATACAGAGCTCTTCATGACCGGATCGGCGCCATCACAGAGATGTTTGTTCAGTTGGGCTCAAAGATCAACACTCTGTCACCGGGAACCCAAGAGTACAAGGTACCTTCTGGAACCACAGACCTGCTGCTGCTGCTGCTGCTGCTGCTGCCTTTCTCTCTTTTTTTGGTCTTTAGCAAAACAAGCTAACACCTCTGTTTTCACTGTTTCAGATCATGGAGGACCAAATACTACAAAAGTACCGGAAGTATAAAAAAGTAAGAATCTATTTTCAAGCATTATGTACAATGAGCCCGATGGAAATACGTAAGAAATGTAAAGGTGCAGTCTGTACATTTATCACTTTTTACACTCCATCTGTTACAATCCTCTACGAATAGTTTCCTCTCTCGTTCCAGAGGCTGCCATGTTGAAGTGTTTGGTTTTTACAGTCCAATTCAAATCAATCTGATATAATAGAACCCACAAACTGTCTCCACCTGACCTTGTAATTTGAACGCAGTCTGATTTGATACCACTAGAGGTCAGTGTGCACACGTGACGACAAACACCTTTGGAGCTTTAATAATAAACGAATAAACGGCTATCGTCGGGTTCTAGGTAGGTGAGGAGTACTCACCACAACTGGATGCCATGAATCCTACACACTGTACCTTTAATTTGCGATTACCGCTCGTCGGCCAACTTTGCCTTTTCTCATTTATTGGAAGAATTCATTTTGGCGCATCACAAGAAAGATCATCTCATTCTCTCATCGTCTTGATACTGGTGAGCTATTTTACTTTGGCAAACCGTTTGGCATCCAACCAGTTCCCAGCTCCCAGTATCTCAACGCTAATGATACTATCTCTAATCATAGTATCGTAGTATAGTTATTGGTCTTTAATCTAGTTTTTGTGAGTGAATCTGCTCACAAATGAGGGTCAATCACTAAAAGTCAAACATGGATTGAGCCCATCACTGACTCCTCTCTGCTCTCTCCTCTCGCAGAAGTTCCCTGGGTATCGGGATGAGAAGAAGCGCTGCGAGTACCTCCATCAGAAATTGGCGCATATCAAAGGCCTGATCACAGATTTCGACCGGACACAGGAGCTCTCATAGTATCTGGCCCCGCCCCGCCCCCCCCGCCCCCCCCGGCTCCCCGCCCTCAGCAGGGTGCGATATGACTGGACCAAAAGACTCCTAATGGACTCAAAGACTGTGCAGCTGGGCCCTGGAGTCACCAAGACACTTTTCACTTTACTCCTCCCGCTAATGGAGCTGGAGGAGCGAGGTTTCTTATTTTCAAAAGTGGGCTTAGACCACCGACTCGTGATCAGATGTTGCCCTTTAACGCGGCCATGATTTCAGCTGTAATGGCTGGATCCTGTTCTGCTGTGTGACGGTGAGATGACACAGTGAAAAGCCCGATCCATTTCTCCCGAAGTGCAAAACAGACGTGATCCTCCTCCCTGCCTGGTTGCATTTCTATTCCCTCCTTTATCTCGTCAGAGCGAATGAAATAAAATAAAATAAAAAGTGCTGATTTATACGTAGTATAAAATTGACGGTACAATCACAAATGCTACTAAAGTCTTTATATATTCAACCGACAGAGCAATCTGTTTATTTGCTGTGATCAAGTGTTGACAGGTTTGATAACATTAACTTTTCATTTGATGACACCACGTCGCGACAGTGAAACTACTTCTCTCTTGGGGCCACGACAAAACATTTCTGCTAGAATAAGGACACATTATGGGGTTTATATCCATGCATCAATGACGTCACCACACAATGAAGTGTATGAAGGGATTATTTATTTGTGTAAGCCAACCCTGCAGTTCTCACTCTGCTCTGGTTACCTCAGTAAGACGTCGATGGGATTTCGCCGAGAATAAACTCTGTGGCAAACACAGGTCTAGAACACTCGCATGCGTCATGAGATAATCTTCACTACCCGACTCCTTTTTGGTGATTTTTGAGGCGGACATTTTAAAGCATAGTTAACGCATAGATGTTTGTGATTGGGCGGCGGAGTAATGTGATTTACATTTTTTTTGTGCGTTTTTCAGGCTTGTGTTAACCACAGACCTTATTTCAGTCCCGAGCCACTCAAAAAAAAAAATAAAAATAACTCATTGACTTTGACATGAGGAAACCGCTAGCATTAGCATGCTAATGTACTACTTTCACTTCGTAGGACTCATCCCTGGAGCACAACAACATGCTGTTGGCACAAGGTACTTTATATTTTCTTTCAGCTAGGACCATTATCTTTGGAGTTTTGGTCATGGGGGGGGGGGGGGGGGGGGGGTTTTTTTTTTTTTTTTTTGGGGGGGGGGGGGGGGGGCTTTATTTTGTTTGGTTTCTGGGAAATAGTACAAAAACACTCCTCGTAGAGCAGTAGCGCCGGGTTCAACATTGTGTCAAACCCCACCCACGTGTAGCCTACAGAACCACAAACTGCCTTCTTACCACATCATGACATCATCACCCTACACATCTGTGAAGTCGCCCGTCTGCAGGGTGAATAGTACACGGTGACATGCAGCCACTCTGAGCGAACAGTACCTCCGCCATGACTGAGAGGTCCCCTTAAGTAGATAGCAGTTCCCTAATGGTGCCTGATTTTATTTATTTAAAAAAAAAAAAAAAAAAAAGGTATAGTACGCAGGATTTTGTTCGTCGATGAATGAACTGCAAGATACACGATTCAGCAAGCTAATTCGGCTAACAGGCAGCACTTTCTGCATTAAAGATGACTTTAATTGCCTTTTTCTACACATTGTTTAATTCAAAAAAACAAACAAAAGAACAAGTCTTGCGTACTACACCTTTAAGATCCGCAATTTCCTTGCAAACTGCTGAGAAGTGACCTATCTAATCAATGAAATGTGCTTGTTATTCCCCCTGACCTACTTTATCACGATGCTTTTGCGCAGCCTTGTTTACAAACCCACACATGGAGAAGACAGAGGTGGAAACACAACCCTCCGGGTGGAACAGCAATGATGCTGAGTCAGCATTATACAACAAATCCAAACTATCAAGACTTACGTTTACATGCGGTTGTAAAGGCAAACAGGGTAAAAGCTAATTAACCACATCTACATATTTTTACTATGAGTTACTACGATTGTGGTATGTTTGAAGTCATTTGGTTTTTTAATAATATTTGGATTTAATTGAATATGGATGATGGTTTACATTCTGATGTTGTTCTGCTGACTGTGATTGAGAGCGATCGATAGCTTTAAAGGTACAGTGTGAAGCGTTCAGTGGCATCCTCACTCTTTCCCTCCAAACACATTGTCGTCAAAACTCAAAATTTGTTTATACTGTCCATTCTGGGCTACTGTAAAAGCATGGCAGTGCAACATGGCCGCCTCCATGGAGATCCAATGCTACTGATGGAACTGTACAGGCTCATCCTCGGGTAATGAAATGACCATTTGAGGTCGGTATGAATATTTGATATTCAAGTTATTTCAATAGAAATGGTAATAATTTCACTTTGATCTTACACACCGGACATTTAACTCCCCCCCTTAAAGTCATATCTCTCTGGACATTTACATTGATGTCGCCGTACTATTGTCTTAATGGCGTCTGACGGGGGGAAAAGGAAGCAAATATTTGCCTTAACACGTACCACGTCTGACATTTCCAGAATTCTGGAACTTTGACCCGGAAATGTTCTCTGCACAGTTCATGACATTTCTGCAATTTCTTTATTTTTTTTCTTCTTGTTCCTGTTTAGTCTGAAGGAAAAAGTTCAGTTACTGGATAGTCGTTGTGCGTCTACTAATCTGTGCCGTTCTCTCTCTGTAGGTCTGAAATCATTCTTTGTATTTAGCTGCGTTTGTCAAATAATCATCAACTGTAACCGGAATATAATTCACTCTCTAATCAAGAACCACTCTGGACAGTGAGAGGAGCTTTGCTTCTTTTTAGTTTCTCAGTGCTAACTGTCGCATATTTAGCAGCGCTATATATCATAGGTAAGTGTACGTTTTGTTTTCACGTCGTATTCTGGGATGATTGACAGGCTTTCTGTCTTGGCACATATGGAAACTTCAAAGAAAAGACTATTTATTAGCACTGACTATTGCAAAAACGAGAGAAGTCCACATAGTGTTTACTGATTCAGAGTATTAAATATCATGGAAAATTTATCGCAATTAAATGTCCGACATCAGTGTAGTTTTTATCGTGCTGCCTTTTTGAATCTCTTCTCGGGACCAGATGTTTGTTTGTTTTTATTCTTGTGTCAAGAACGTTTCGATGAGCTCTTAAATTTGTGTCAAAATGTGTGAAACCCCATTTATGTTCCGGTACTGAGGCTGGAAACAATTTACTAGAGGTACTGAAATCCTTTTCAAAATAAGAGCACAACAGGAAGGAACATGTCAACAAATACTATTTCAATCGTACTAATTTGTAGAACTAAGTCTAGATACAGGCTCCCCAACTGCAATTTGCAATTCTGATCAATGGATGTACTATAAGAACTGGACGAGCAAAAGAGGTGTAGTGGCCAAACAGTGGTACTGCAACCTCTTTGGAAGAATCTGTCAATCAATGGATGAGGTCTAATTAGTAAGACAAGGTTTCCAGTGTCCAGTTCTTATGATGCATCCATGCAGGAAACATACCGATCAGCTGCAATCGAACAAACTGCATCATGGGTAAAATAAATCAGTGCTGACTGTGATGCTGCAGGAGCCAACTACTACTGACGGTGCCTTTTCATTCACAAAGCAGAGCCACTCTGCCTCCTCCTGATTGGTTGTCTGGAAATAAATAAAAACAAACACAAACGTGGGCGAGCATTTTTTTTTTTACACCTGTGTGGCTTCACACTGTTGCCACTGTTCAAAGTGCTCATGTCATCACTTAAAAAAAAAAAAAAAGAATCAAATGCCTTGTCAAAATGTGTACACATGTGTATTGCCCCCTGACATGACTTGTCAACATTGCATTTTAAAAATGTGGATTTCCAGAACTCCAATCTAACACTGCATCTAATGTTAGCCGTTTGCAAACATGTGAACTTACAGTTGTTGTTTTTTTAAGAGACTAATTATTCCACAGATTTCATAGACGTGCTTCATTTTAATCAACCCTCCACGGAAATGTGAAATTCAACAGTTGGCAACTGAACCATCGATAGATCAAATTTATTTATTGTTTTTATGCATTTGTTCTTTTTATGGGATTTCTCTTTGCTAAGTCTGTCAGTCACTCTGTTCACAGCAAAAGTCACGTGAAAGGGAAATGGAATATATTTTTGCAATTTTCGAAGACGGACGCCTCGTCGCAAGGGTCGTCCTCTTGAAAACGGCTTTCCGAAGAAAATAAGTGTATTATTGTCTCAGTAAAAAATGGAAAATAAAGCTTCTTTTCCAGTTGGTTGTTGCGTTACATTTCCTCAAGAGGGCAGTGTTACTCCATTTTCAAACCATTCCATTTTTTTTATGAATCACTGGGTGTGTACTGAATGATTCCTCACATTCATTCAGATACAAATACGCAGCAGAGGTTGAATTCATTTTCATTTTTATACTTTTATTTTGGTTCAATATATTTTTCTGAATCTTTCAATCAGGTTTGACAGTGAGAACACCTGGATGATACTTTCACATGTTTGAGGTTTTTCCGTATCACAAAGATTTAAAATAAACAAACATACACAAGTAAAAATTCCAAGTTGATTTGTTAAGAATCTTATTGTAAACACATCATTTTAATTTGTTTTTCAAAATTTTCAAACCACAAAACACCCTTTCAAGTGCCATAATGTGCCTAATACAATAAAGTGAAATACTATAGAAAATACTTAAGGTTCAGTGTGTAGGATTTAGTGACATCTGGAGGACGAGCAGATTAAAACCAAGTGGAAGCTCGTTGCCTTCACCTTCCCTGCCAGGTCAACTATGGTGACCTTTAGGTTGGTTTTCTGCCCTCCAAGTTTAAAGGTGCATTAGTCAACTTTTTAAGGCTAAATGGGCTCCGCTTGGCGTCAGTGTGGTTGTGGGGGGGGGGGGTAGAGTTTCCCTAATGCTCCTTTAATATTTAACAAACAATTGTATTGCGTGATAAACAGGACGTCAATTAACCGTGATCCTTGGCCACTACAGCTTCCAGGGATTGGAACCAAAAACCCTGGTCACACAGAGATTATCGTATTAGTATACATATATTGTAAGTGTTTGAAGGCAAACAGTAGTCACACCAAATATTGATTTGAAGTATTTTTTTTCAATATATTAGCTAATTATGCAAACGTTTGCTTATACAAAAAAAGAAAGGAAAATTCATTTATTTCCAGCATTTCTTGCCGCCTGTCTAAAACCTTTGCACAGTACTGAAGAAACGTTCAATATGCAAATGATGACCTGTGGATCTAATTCCCACACACTGGACGTTTTAAACATCTAAAGCAGCTTCGTTCCCTCTAAGAGCACTTTCACCCGAGCAGCTGATTCATTATTCGAATGAGGTCAAACTTTTCACTACTTTCTTATGACAGTGAGAACTCCGCCCACGTCAAAGAGAGAATAAATACAGAAAGTTGCATCGGAAATGAGCCCTTATTTTAGTTCCGTAACTGCTGGTGTTTGTGGTTCAAGAGAAAACAGGAATGTACCTCGCTTTAGTCTTGGCTCTCGAATAAATACAAAGAAATAAACGCGCGTGTAAAGTTGATGTATTGCCCTTTAAGCCAGTGATTTCAACTTAATCAAAAATTGAAAAGACACTCAAGGTATTGCGGGTGCGGTTATTCCAATAAAGGTTTTAGAAAATGTGCCCGTGGAGTGTGAATCTAATCTCAGCGCGGCTCCAGATAGACGACGTCAGAACCAACCTTCTGACCTCCTGCACTTGGTCCCTAAGGCTTCTAATCGCCACCGTCTTCATCAGGGTTTCATGTTCAAGCTGGGCTTTGCCACGGTTACCACCCCAATCAGCGAGGAGATCAGACCACAGGAGGCGATCACCCCCGCGCTGGACTGGTAAATACCCAACCTGTTTAACGGGCTGAAGAGATCGCACACGTTCTTCAGCGTGTCCAGGGCAACCGCCGGCTGAGACCGGAGGCTCTCCAACAGCAGAAAGAGCAAAGCGTCCAGCTGAGGAACGACGGCCTCGGCCACTTGGGGATTCTGGCTGAGGTGCCGAGACAGATTCCGTCTAAAGTCCTTCTCCCTCGCTTTGAGCGACATTAACCGCAGCAGCACGTAAGCGTCTCTGGTGACGTTCATGATCGCCGACAGGAGGTAGAGGCGGGCGGAGGTTCGGCTCCAACGTTCCTGGTGGAGGTCGCGGACGAGCCCGACGCCTCTGGCCCAGAGTGCGTTGTCGCAGATAAAGGAGAGGGCGCGGCTGACGTTGGCGGCGGTAAGGCACAGGCGCAGCACTCGGTCAGAGAGCTGCATCGACCGCTTGGCAGCCACGACGCTATTTACTGCATTTCCAAGCTTCAGCACTGACAAAAGAGGAAGACAGAGAGGGAAGGAGAGCAGTCATCGATGTGGTGCAAGCTGTTGTTGTTGATGCAACAAAGGCAATCGGTTGCTTTTGTCTCTCTGCCGGCGGCCGTGACCTTGATCCATTCGGTTTCTGGACGTCACAGAATCGAAGCCGGACGAGGCTCTCATCAAGAAGTGAATACCTCAACATACGAGGTTGTACCACTACTCTGGGCTACTCTATGCTTTGACACACAACGATTGCTGATTTATAGTCTGCTGCCGACGGGAGCACTTTGGGACACAACTGTGGGATTTCAGATTTGAGACAAATCACGTTATTCCAAAATGTCAGATTACAATCGATCTTTTCAGCTCATCTTTAATATGGCCGTGAGACTGTCTCACTAATTTGCTACTCGATATCATCGACTTGAGCTCGGGCAGGTGCTCGTGTTCAGTCCCTGTAATTTGCGCTGGCATGTTGTTGTCGGAGTTCAGCTCCTCCGGGGGATTGAAAAAGATGTCTGAGATTCCACTCCTGTGCCACTTCATCACATCTTCCAACCAAAATGAAAAAGTCTCCACCCTAAAGCTGAGTTAAGTATCGTCATGGATACCAGGGTAGCAACATAACTTAATATTCTAAAATGACAATGTTTTTTTGTTTTTTTTGCCTTTACTGTGACTGATGCAGATCCTCTCCCCTCCACTAGTTCCCATGCAAAGCCTCGGCTCTACATCGGGGACGGCGGGCGGGGGGGGGGGGTCAAACATGCAGGGGGGGGGGGGGGGGGGGGGGGGGGGTCAAACATGCAGACCCGGCAGACAAGTCCAATCCAGTGAGAAGAAAAGACCTTCATGGCAACTTTTCAATCAAAGTAACTGCTGTTTCTAATTTGTCCACAAGGGGCTGCGCGCACACGCACACACGCACACACAACACTGTCGAGCAGTCGTCGTCGTGTGTTGCTAATCAGGCTGTGATTCTACTGGTCCGGCCCGCTTGCGATCACATTGGGCTGCACGCGGCCCCCTGAACTAAAATGAGTCCAACTTGTCCTGAAACTCTCTCCCACCCACAGGCAAGAGGCCATGAAGCCCCGAGGCTGTCGCTGTGACGCAGAGCAGATAACCATGTGGTGACCCCCACCCCCCCCCAGCCCCCACCCCCCACCCCTCCAGCAGACCACGTCCTCCCTCAGCCCCTGGCAAGGTTGTTCAAGGCCTGACCCTGGTCTGAAGGCAGTGTATGATCTCATGTGTCCATGTGGAACGAACAAATTCATTCAGACTGTAACAACGTTTTTATCCGCGTAAAAATGGCCATGCGTCAAAGTCCGAAAAAGTTCCATCACTCGCCCCAGGTGCTGAGTTCATGGGGTTTGACCGACGCGAGTCATAGGACCCAGGATTTCTCGACACATCAGCGGGAGGTGAGGTCGCCTCCAGAGCTCACGGGGGAGGAGCCACAGACACCAACACGCTCACAAACGGCAATTAACCTGTTGTGAACCACGGGGCTGGAGACGTGCGTATTGATGGGTGAATGTTTCATTTGCTTGAAAAGAACATGAACAAAAGTTAGAATGGCCAAAGCCTCGAGTTCCTGAATTTACTCCAATTAAAAGAAACTTTAAACTAAATCCTGAGAATAAAGATAAGGAACGGCAGATGGATAGACGAACGGCTCTTTGCCAAAATCCAGTATGAATCACTTCAGTGGGTTTTTGAAGACGGTCGGGATGGAGGCAGATTTCATCGTTCGATGAGACACTGGAGGCATGTTTACTTTTCTTTTGACTAAAAGTTTGAGAAACAAAAATCGAACCCCTGGTGAAAGCTCCATCTCCACGTCAAACGATGCAAAGCCTGACTACTGCTGAGAGCCGAGTGGAGGAGACAGCGCTGGAAGGACAGCACCGTTGGCCCTGGTCATAATACCCGTGACTCGCTAACTCACCCCAGTGAGTCAACGATTCCCCCGTTGTTTCCTTTCTTCTCTTCTCTTGAGATCACTGAATATCGACAGTAAACATTAAAGGTACAACACACGAGAGTTGCTGCGTCGGTAAACACCCCAGTCAAAGTTGGCTCCTTCTCCTTTGCCTTGCAGCACCAGTAGTACTGGTGTGTCTGCAACACACTGCCCTGGGCCACACTACTGTAGCAACACATGCTAATACTTTAGCACACCAGTTATGCTAAGCACTGGCATTTACTTCCTCTTCCAAAGCCCTGCTGCCAAGAAATGTCCCACAGGCAGCAAAGTACCAGAAGATGTGAAAACACAGACGGAGGCTACTTCAAAAAGGTCTAGGGTTGACCCCAAAACACGGCGCTCAGCTCAGAAGCGTCGGCGTCAACAGGAAGTGACATGCGCGTCGTCACGTCGTGGCACGCTGCAAAATCCGTGAGCGAGAGGGAACCCGAACATTGGAGTGGAAGGAAGCCAGAGCTGCAGAGGAGGTAAGCGGGGGAGGGACGGCCAGAGAGAATCAACACACACACGGTCAACGGACTCGGCGAGGGCTCTCTCCGCTATTCGGCGGATGGATGAGCGGGTGGCTGGTGGCGGGCGGCGCGAGGGGAAGGCGGGACGCCACCATGGGCCATGGACCACGGACACGGACGTTAACGCACTCGCAGCGGCTCATTCGAGGCGAACGACGGCGTATTCCTCCTTTAAGGAAGCCCGCTCTTTTGATGCGATCCATCTTTAGGAAGCACTCGGTTATTGACAGAAACAATCAAACGGGATGGAAGGTGGAGCGAGTCAAACAACTCCAGCTGGAGCTTCCTTGACTCCGCGCCTCGAGAGTTCATCCATGTTGATGAGACACTCGTGAGATCATAGAGAAGCAGCGGTGAGGAGGGGTTTGAAAAGCAGCTGTTGAATCTGCCGAGGAGATGTTGAAAGAAGATTGATTTTTCCTTCTCCATTGTTATGAACCACATGAACTGATGCGCTATTGTATATTCAGCGGGGGAGGGATGGAATGTTATGTAATTATAATAATAATAATAATAATAATAATAATAATAGATGGACGCGTCAATGCTCTCTATTTGTAGACTAATGAATCTAATGGTGACTGTAAGAGATTCACTGTTGAAGTCATTGGTGGCGCAAAATTGAAAAAAGTCGTGCTTGAATTACTGCGATAAAAATTAAATTGGACTGTTGATCAAAAATTTTTCTTTGAAGATTTCTTTTCTTAACAACGAGCTTATTTAAGAAACTCCTTCAAGGGAAATTTGAAGATCTCATCAATCAGTGCACATAAAGTGTGTTCGCACTAAAAAAGGAGATTACAAGATGGAGGCTAAATGTTATCGTTTTAGTGACGACACGAACCGTTAAAAAAAAACTGCATGGTCAGAGTCACATTTGAACTTTGAACCTGAGTGAGAGCTCAGAATCCTCCTTTGAAGCTTGGAAGAGAACCTATAGTAGCCTTCAGTCATCGTGAGTCCATTCTGGGCTACTGTAGAAAAAAATTAAATGGCTGCCTCCATAGAGAGGACTTGCTCCAAATGTAAACACAGAGGGCTCATTTAAGGGTATTGAGAGCTACAATTTGCATATTCAGATGATTATACACTCATAAAATGTCATTATAATTCATATGAATAATTAATATCAATTAAAAAAAATGGGTGATACCAGTTTTAATATGAAAAAATGACATGGTGGCTCCTCCTACACTCCACAGTTCATATTTTAAAAAGGCACAGAGAGTGAATTAAATGGCTAATTTGCATATTCTAATGAGATACAGCTCATTAAAAGCAGCCTGGATTAAAACTAAATGTGTTAGGTTTGTGCATTTAGGGCTAATGCAAAAGTTTGGCAGTGAAAAATGGTCCTGATGGAAATCGACAGAGCCCATTTTAGGATAACAAAGGGATTATACGCTCATAACAGTCATTTTATATTCCATTTCAGCTTTAATGGAAATTACTTTTTCACAGCTTTCACACTGAACCATTGAATACACAGCGAAGTGACATCTAGTGGTGGAGTTGAATGTTGCGTTATAATACCCAGCCTCAACGATCATTAGAATGCAATTACATGATACATTTGTTCATTCTGGGCTCTGGTATTTAAAATAGGTATAAAGGCTAACAATTAATTAATATAATTATTGCGATGAATGTGTGAACCATAACATGTTTTTAATTTAATGGACATTAATCATGTGACCAAATCAATCACGTGACCACCTGGCTCATTAGCACCACAGCATCTGAACCAACACCTTCCTTGATTACAACACTTCACGTGCATTAAACTAGTAAATACTAGTTCTTTCATTTGGGATTCACTGGGATTAAAGAGAGATAACTGAAGTGATTTGTTTTAAAGTGTCTGACAAAACTATGATTTATACCTTCTGGTGATTATACACCAGTATGATTGCATTACTTCGAATTTCTGCCATAGATAATGGAAATTATTCCACTTCAATCTTACCCACTGGACCCTTAATACTCACATTTCCGTCCGGAGCTGATGTTGGTCTCCACATTTCTGAGTTTCTCCAGCAGCTCCTTGCGGTCCGAGTCTCTGAGGAGATGTGACGAAAGTGCACACGCGAACTGAGTGGCTCTGAAACACAACAACAACAAGACCAACAGGTAAATGTGGAGAAGGGTGACAGATGGTACGTGTCCTCGACCTTTGCTCCACTTCCACCCGGTACAAACACTTTCACGTGTTTGTTCGGAAACCAACAGCAACATTTAGACACCATTTCGTGATACCGGCACTTACGCGAAGACGCGGTCTTTTCCATGACCCACACTCGTGAATTTCAGCAGCGTGTCCATGGTGAATGTGAACAGGAACAAGTTGTTCTAGCCGCGTCCTCCACACCCGAGAACCAAACCCCGGGCACACGCAACTTCTCTGACCCCCGTCGTCGGTCACCGGCCCCCGGACCACAAGGAGAAACCCTCCCGGAAACCCCCGGAAAGCGACACGGTCCAACACAAACCGATGAAGTGCGTTGTGAAAAAAAAATAAAATAAAATAACGAACTCCAGTTACTACAACATGCTACTTATCGCCCTCGCGGACACCATGATGGAGGCGGGGCGGCGAAGTCGCTTGTATCTACACGGACACATTTCACAGACGGAACAAACGCCGGTAGGGTTAGAGGGCGTGTCTGCTAGTTTGTCGGTGTTACTATGGCGACGATTCTTACTTATTTAATTATTTTCGTATTCATTCATTTTTTATTTATTCATTTATATTGTATTATATATATATATATATATATATATATATATGGAGAGAGAGAGAGAGAAATA
>JAFBJT010110354.1:10068-23272 GCA_016785325.1 Chascanopsetta lugubris
ACAGTGAAACACAGTTATATCATTTTAACTTCACATACTCAAGAGAGCCTTTAACAAATACAGCCTAAAAAAAACTCAAAGTGCTTTTTGTTTGGTAAGAAATATTTATTGTTTACCAATGTGTGTGTTTGCGGTACATGTTTATAAAGCTGTGTTAACATTCTCTTCGGGTGAAATCTTATTTTACAGTTCAAACATGACCGAAGGGACGGAGGAGACTGATGCAAGATCCAAACTCTTTCAAAGGTCATGGAAAAACAACGAGGAATGTGATTCCTTTGTTTGTAGCAGCATGCATTTAGACACATGATACAAGCAGAATTATAATAGCAAACCTAGAGCGTTTCAATTTGGTGAATACGATGCGGAAGGAATTTCGAGTCCTTACAAAGTGCATCAAGACAAAATTACGTATTAGCTTCGATACGAGTCCTCAAAATGTGAAGAAACCGTTCTTTAAACACACAGTAACAAAAGGCAGGGGTCACACTGTTTGAGGTGATAATGAAACAGGAAGACCCCTCTCTCACACACACACACACACAAAAACACACACACACAAACAGATGTGATAAACAGAGCAGAGCAGTAACAGTTGACTGTTATTGTTAACACATTAGGCCAAATTTACAGACGGTAAAATAAACAAAAATAAAGAAAATAACAGCAATCCAAAAATGAAGCCAAAATCACCTTGATCGCCCCCTGCTGACTGGTACAGGTCATCAGCTCCTGCCTCCGATGCAGACTTTTAAAACGTAGATAAACTGAGATTGGTTGAGAGCATCGATCAGTGGACGATTACGCAACACTCACTGAATTACATATCAAAAATACAACATGGCTGCTCTCACGACCCTGATATTTTGGCATCACTGTTGCATGTTAAGCGTTGTTGTATGTTCACATTATCACTCTTTGTGAATAAAGACACATTTTTCTCTCATATATTAATCTATTTCAAAAGACATTTTAATCTTCTCTCTGGTAAATTGTTCTTTAAAAAAACGTGTGCTGAGCAGAGCAGCTGTTGGTTAATGATGGGATGGATGGAATTTATGGAAACGAGTCAAAGTGCGGCACTTCCCACAACAGTCACCTCTCTCTGACCATCGCTACTTTCAGCAGCCGTACATTTACTTGATGTTCCAGCGCTTCGCATTGGTATATAACGATGAACGTTTGCACTGTATGCAAACACACACATCCTGCCGCGCACACACACACGCACGTACACACACACACACACACAGCTTAACAGTCTCTCTCAGCAAGAAATAACAATCTACTCGGGGGTTGAAAAGTCCTCATATACACACATTTCACAATACAACGCAACAAATCCAGGTATAGTCGATGTTGTGCCTCTACGTTTGAAAAGGTGGAAGAGTCCGGCGGCGCACAGAAGGCAGACCATGTTAACAGTGATGAATGGCAGCGCAGGGCCTGGTGTATTAACTGGAGTCGGCGGTGAAAGGGGGCCACGATTGCACACTAAAACATCCAGTCATTAGGCTCCTCCCCCACTCCCCTCCCCCCCTCCTCCTCCTCTCATTACTGGCTTGTCCCTGAAGCACACATAGGAAGCCGCTCCGCCGCGCAGAACAGACGAGAGGAAGACAAAACAAAGTCTTCAGAACTCCTCGTGAACATTCCTGGCGTAATCCATGAGCTTGCTGCCCGTGAAGTATTCGCTGTACTTGAGGATCTCGTCCAGCTCCAGGTTGTGGTTCTGGTTTTCGTCTGCGACGGCGATCATCTGCTTGGCTTCGTTCAGAGCGTTGTGCTCGTTCATGGGGTCCATGTACTCCTGTGACAGAGAGAGAGAGAGAGAGAGAGAGAGAGAGAGAGAGAGAGAGAGATGAGTCAGCGCAAAAGTCTCCTTAAAAGCGCAGTGTGTACGATTTGGTGACACCTTGAGGCGAAGCTGCACGTTGTATCCGGTTGTCATTGAAACTACATTCAGGAAAATGTCAGTATTGACTTGTGTTGTAATGTTTTTGCAAGTGACAAAAAAAAAAAAAAACGACCAAAGTCTCGAATTTCAACAGCTCCGGGAAAACGCGGCGTTCTCATCACTCACCTCCAGCTCCTCCGAGGTGACGATTCCGTCGCGGTTCGAGTCGATGACTTCCTCAAACTCCTTCTTCCTCTCTCGCACCCAGTCGTCGTCGATGTCCTGAGCCTGCTGGTTCTCCACCGTGCCCACGGGCAGAGAGATGAACTCCGACAGGGTCAGTTTCTTGTCGCCGTCCTGGTCTGAGGCACAGAGCAGCGCAGCGTTTCAACACACGCTGGCCACGATGACATCACAGGCAGACCGGGACTTTGACTCCCGGCGGTCAGATGGAATCAAAACGTACCCAGGTCTCGCACGATCTCCTTCACCATGTACTGCAGCATCCCTCGGCTGTGCTCCGGGTGCAGGAAGGACAGGAACTCCTGCTCGTTCAGCAGCTGGTCGGCCGGAGGGTTGTCGGCCTGAAACCAGCGATCCTTCAGACTCTCCAGAACCTCCTGAGCTGCAGCCGGCAAAAGGACACAGATGAACAAGAGTCAGAGTTAAATCTGAGAGCAGACATCCAGGATGACGGGTTTTTAATAAGTGGCTTATTAATATATTCGGGGCCGAGTCAAAAAGAAATGAAATCTCTTTCGACGTTTAACACAAGTGTGTTTCTTCCTGCCTCGTCTCTTCTTCCTTCCCCTTCTTCAAACACAGTGTTGATTCTGTGTGTTTGATCGGGGTGGTGTCGTGTTGACACTGGCCCCCTGGTGGTGATTTGATTACATGCTCTGACAATACGAGCTCATGGTGCTAGATTTATGTACCTCTTCAGTCACTGCAGAGTGAACTGGCTTTAGAAGCTCTTAAACACATCAAATAAAGTAAAGTACAAAGTAAAATACAACAATTTAATGCCACTGCTTTGAGGTGATGTCAAAATACATTTTTTGTATATTCTTTGTATACTTTTTAAAAATTGATTTTCAAATCAGGAAGACAAAATACTTAAAAATCAAAAACTGCACAAATCAGGTCCTTGCAAATTCAATCTAAAGGTAGAGTACGCAGGATTTTCACTCAAAAGAACAATGTATAGACTGAAATTTTTCTTTTACAGTAAACGTTTATGGGCAACGTTTTGAACAGATCCAAGCTAATGGTTAATCTAATTAGCTGCTTAAAGTCTCAGTATCTACAATAAATAGCTACAATAGAGTTCAATTGTAGTAAACACATCAAGTTTCACTTTTTTAAGTTTCAAACTTTGATGTATTTGGAAAATGGAGTAACTACAGCCTCGTTTCTATACTTACTCTCCTCGTCCAGTTTCAAATCTTCATTGTTCTTCACTTTCGCCGCGATCTCTTTCTCGTCGAAACCTTTGCTGGCCAGAAACTTGATCCGGTATTCGTCCCACGTCACATGACCTGGCGGATATAGAGCAAGGAATGAGGTTTTGAACGAAGATAAAAACACAGAATGTGGAGGTGACACTGCTCATCATCATTATCATCGTACCGTCGCCGTCGGGGTCCACAGCGTGGAAACTGTTCTTGTTCTCCATGGTGGCCTCCTGGAAATGCTCCTCAGTCTTCTCCATGATCCAGCGCTGCATCTCTTTGGCACTGACACTTCTGTCCTTGTTGAAATCCACTCTGTGGATTGAACATTTCAGATAAATGTGAATGAAACTGGCATCTGTCATTACTGATTCTCGATTTGTTTGATGTAAAGTGTATTTATTTAAAAAGGGGCGGTGCTTACTCATGAACACGTCAGTGTAAATATGCCATAATTAGCCAAAAGGCTACGATAATAAACCATGAGTGCAAATATTCTAAACTGTAGATTTTGACAGAATGGACGACCCTCAACAAAACATTGTCAAACAACATTGTTTAGAGTCTCAGCTTTAATTTAGAATAGAAATGTGAGAGTTCTTGAGGTCGGCTGCTCAACATGCACTGTTTTAAAAAAAAATAATTTGCTTGTAAATTGTATGATTTGATTTGATCCTGAATTGTCTTGTTTGTGCTTTAACTGTGTGTTTGATATTTGCTGCTGCCTCTCTTGGCCAAGACGTCCTTGAAAATGAGGTTCTTAATCTCAAAGGGATTTCTCCTGGTTAAATAAAGGTTAGGGAAAAAAATAATAAAGGCTTCAAAAGTAACAAGACACTGGGCTACTTAAACTTTACTGACACGAGAGAGGAGAAAAAACAAAACAGAGGCTGGATATTTGACAGATACTTAATTGAGTGAAGTTCACGAACACTGATGATGATGTGAGCTGCTGAGGGACTGTATCGTCTCCTTAAAGACCAAACAGTGAGTGAGGAATGTCTCCAGAATGCAGGCGGAGGCGCTTCCCGCTCAGAACTATGCGACCGCACCGCAAAACCTCCGAAACACAAGAGCCGGACTTTCATTTACAAAAATATCCTGGCGGAGTTCTGGGGGAAAGGTTTGACGAATAAAGGTCAAGATAAGTTGTAAGAAGTGCAAATGACCGGTGGTGGCGGCGCTAAATGAAATACACATTTAAATTACAGCCATAAATGTATGATTAGTGAGTTCGATATCAAATGACCCAATTCAAACGTTTAAAACCATGTCTTTGCCTAAATCTTCCGTCCAGTTCAGGTGTTGCCTTCATCACACTGTCGCTCCTTGGGACTGGGATGTTTACCACCAGCAGTGACTTGCAGGCTGAAACCTTAGAGGCCTGATTCATTCATTCACTCTGGGGAGGCTTCACGGACCAGAGAGCAGCAGGTTGTTGTTGTTGTTGTTGTTGTTGTTGAATTGAGTTTCAAAGCTGCCGCAGGGACGTGACACACATTCTGCTCTGTTGTTCACAGTCGATGCGAACGCACCTCTGAGACTCCGACCTTCCGGTTCTCGGCCCATTCAAATCACACGTTGAACTAAGAGAGTAAACTAAAGTGTATTCTCTCACAGCTGCACCTTCTATGTCTGGATTCCAGCAAATGACAAAGTAAGTACGACCTAAGTTTCACAAGATGGCATCTCAGTTTACTTTCCTACTCTGCTCCCATTTCACCAGCCTGTCGTTGTATATATAAAAAAACAATGATTACAGAGTACAGAACTCCCTCTCTCTCTCTCTCTCTCTCTTACTTAAAAATATATGATCACCCAGAGAAGCGTGAGCCGCACCTGAGAGTCAGAGAACAGAGAAGCCGCCTTACTTGTTGAAAATAGCAATCAGCTTCTTTCTGTTCCTCCTGGGCTCCGAGTCCTCGTCAAACTCCTCCATGTCCTTCCCCAGGAAGACCTCCTGGTGGAAGTCCTTGTTGAGGTGACCGTCCATCTCCATCTTCACCCCGTTCAGGTGGTCCGGGGGGAGGATCTCGTTCTCGTCCTTGTTGGCCGGCGGGGGTTTCTCTTTCGCCGCCGACGTGTTGGCCGGGCGTCCGCGGACGTCCACGGCCAGGAGCAGGACGCAGAAGAGCAGGGACACAGGCATGGTGTTTCTGCACCGCGGCTTCCCCATGACGATCTGAGGAAATATACATTCAAACACACCTTCGATAAGAGACGGGAGAACAGAGAAGAAGAAAAGCCAGCTGGGTTTGATTATTGCTCCGGGAATTTCAAGTATTGCAACACTGGCAAGTCCAGTTTGTGAAGGTTGAGGACTAACGTCTTTACAAAAACACATCGTATGTTCTCAGGGAGGGAAAAACGCATGAAATAAAAGAAGAACTGCTATGGAAGACGGAGAGAGAGGCAAATGATTTTATTCAAATGAGGCTATATATAAATGTTTAACTGCAACACAGTGAGACTCTCTGTCTGACCAGGAAGTACATGGACAAACTGTACTGTTTAGAAGAGGACTGCAGTGAGACTCAGATACTCGATATGCAAAGAAGTTGTTGAGTTAACGAACAATTGCGAGGAATAGAAATTTGCAACATCGATATTAACATTAATGTTCATGCAACTTGTTCAATCACTCATTTATCATTTTAATGTCAGGTTCCATTTCACCGTCGTATTCCACAATCTTATTTAATCTGTCACAGTATTGATGCCTCTTAGTTCGTGTTTTGCACTTACAATATTTTATATTATATTATCTTGCATCCTACTCTGTACTGTGACACTAACACTTATATATTCCTTATTTTAACCGCCCCCCCTTACTAACCTGATTTTGCTGAAATGTCAATCATTAACTGTCATTGTGATGAAATACAACACATCTAGCTAACTTTACATTTACGTCTTTTTGAGCAATATTGCATTTTTCCACAGTAAGAGTTTTTATTTTTACATTAACGAATTCTATTGAACTTCTATGTCGCGTTGGTGTGAGGAAGAGTGAGTCGCTTTGCTGCTGAGTCACAATTACACTGAGAGATTAGGTTCCAGAGAGAGAAGGTTCCAGCAGGTAAATAGGGAAGTTACAGGTTTGTACAGATTCTGTTCATATTTGTAGTTTCTGTGCCTTTGATGTTAACGGGTCTGTGTCAAGATCTAAGGAAAATGCCTTGGATGAATAAATAATATCTGTTAAATAAAGAAAAACAAGTATCGGATGGACATTGCATTATTAAAGCCCATGTCAAAGTTTGTCCATTCTGAGCCACTGTAAAAACATGGAGGTTCAACATGCTGGTCCTGATGTAAACATGCAATTATGTATCATACATTGAAACATAAATTTAAATGTTATTACACTTTGTAGAACAGCTTATTTTATTTATGCCGATATAAAAAGGAAACAAAAACGTAAATCCAGCAAAGGTTAATATTTAAGTGCGACTAACTACATTAACTTTAAAGTGCTTTAATTGACCCAATGTGACCCTCACATTAACTTGGCTGACATTACTTTACGTACGTATTTTACAACTTACATCTACTTTGATAACTTCCATGTTGAATATCAACATTAAGACGTGTGTTCCTACGCACAGAGTCATGATTTATCCTGGGAGTAACGGTCAATTCCACATAATCACGCTTCGCCACATCAGTAATCATCAGTCTTTAAAACAACGTAGTTATGCTAAGTGGCTGCTAGCATAGGTATGCTAATTGTCAGCTAGCTGCTCGAAATGTAACTTTAGCAAGTAGCTCGGTGCTAGTTACGACGTAAGTGGCGAACGGTGAGCGAAAACAACCGACCTGCGAAAGCTGGGTCACCGACACCGACTGTGTGGGGGGGAAGTTCGAGCGGCTTCGCGGCGGTGAGACGCGGTTAGCTGCGGAGAGGAGCGCACGTCAGACAACAGAGCTGCGGTGGTTGATAGCGGTGTTGTTTCCTCTCTGTCCGTCGGACCCAGCTGTCAGGCTCCAGTTCCTGTACACGTGGCTCCACGACAACACCCCACGCTCCAGACTGTGGGACGTCCCGGTGTAAGACAACACCACACGGACCAGGGTTGGCCAAGGACGCCGCTCCGCTCCGCTCCGTTAATTCACGCCGACTGTCAACGCAGCAGCAGCAGCAGCAGCAGCAGGAGTAGCTGGAGGCTAACCTTTAGCATTGGCCCGTTCCAGCGGAGAGATGCGTCACTTCCGCCCAAAAGCCCCTTCGAAATTAAAAGTCCTGTGTCGCACTTCTGCCACTTGTTTTCTGACTTGTGAAAAAATAACAAGCTGTGGGAGATAATTATGGTAACGATAATGCCTGAGGACATTATTTATTTGTCTATAATATAACAACAACTCATATTAGGAACATAAATATCCTATTTATAAAACATGGCAATTTTTAGTCCAATATTTATGTTCATATTTTCATTTTATCTCATCGTATCTGATCTCACCTGATCTTATCTTACAAGACCACTAAGGTGAATGTGCATTAAATACATCAAATATGACCTTTGTAAACAATTGTCTGATAAAAGTGTATTTCTGTCATATATTGTGAAATCAAACGACTCTTTTTCCATGAACGTCTGTGTCCTGAGTGAAAATGAAAACGAGCTGTGTGTACTTCACGCTGCTGCCTCTTGGTGGCAGTGTGCTAAAGTTTAACGCTGAGAGCTAAGGTGAGGTCCAGTGGGGAAAATATCAGGTTGGTACTCGTGAGCTCAAATACCAGAGTAATCAGATTAATTCTCAGAAAAACAAGTGAGATGATAAAACAACAAACACTGAAGAGCTATTTATGATATGATCATTTATAAACCTGCAATTCAAATATGTACGCGTGTTACTCCAGCTCTTACTCCTTTAAAGTTTTGGGGGAGGACAGGTATGCAGTGTGTACACTGTGGAGTGGAATCATTGGCAGGTGTCCAAGTAATAGATTACTCAAGATAAGGCCCAGAGGATTTCAAAATAAAGTGTTGTTTACATCTTGCTTGGATGTAAACATGGGGCTTTAGAGTAGAGTGGGTTAATATTGGGCCAACACACACACACACACACACACACACACACACACACACACACGCACACGCGCGCGTTATACATATCACACACACATTTCCAGAGCCAGAGAAACCTCCTCAGCCCGAGCATTTCATCTATGAGATAAAACAGAGCTGAATAAGCTTGTAAGGGTGCCAACATGAGAGTGAGAGTGGGAGGGGAGGGCGAGAGAGAGAGAGAGAGAGAGGGAGAGGGAGAGAGAGAGGGAGAGAGAGAGGGGGTGGTGATGATAAAACTCCAGTGTGAGCTGAGGCAGAGAGCACAGGAGCAGCTGAGAGCAGAGGGAAGGAGACACATCAGCTCCTCTGCACAGCATGACCCCCCACACCTGGTGACCTGTGGGGTCGAGCGGTAGCAGAAGAAGAAGAAGAAGAAGGAGAAGAAGAAGAAGAAGAAGAAGAAGGAGAAGAAGAAGAAGAAGAAGAAGAAGAAGGAGAAGAAGGAGAGGAGCACATCTCGAACTTCTGGTGCTTCAGCTTCAAGGACAAAAGTTGGACCTCATCCCCTCTCTTATCTCCTCTCTCTCGGGCCATTGCAGCCTTGGCCTTGCATCCCTGCCTGAGGGGGGCGGGGCCACAGATACTCCATCTTCTCCCCAACACTTCTCTGCTGGTGGACCTTGCCACTTTTTGTGGACCCAGACCCTCAGAGGGAGGAGAGGACTGGAAAAAAAAAAAAGAAAAGAAAAGAAAAGGACAGGAGAGAGTACATCACCGTCCATCTCTCCAGTGGCCCACCCTCGGGACGCCCCTCCTCTTCTTCGGCCTCTTCTTTTTGCCCCCTGTGCCCCCCACCCACCCCCTCCTGCCCTCAAACCCCCCTCCCCCCTCCCTCCCTCCCTCCCCTCCTCCCCCTCCTCCTCCTCCTCCGGGAGGGGGAACGCCGCGGTTCCTCCGCACCTCACCCCCCAACAGAGCAGAAAGCGTGAAAAATCTCACTAATGGGTTTATTTGCTGTCAGATCTGCGCCGATCTGTCATTCCCTTGGACCATTCCCCTTGACACATTTCATAGTTGAGTAAGCCTCCTGGCTCCGGGTCTCAGCAGTGCCCCTGCAACGTGGTGCTGGCTCAGAGGCGGCGGCGGTGGCGGCGGCGGCGGCGGCAGCAGCAGCAGCAGCAGTGGCGGCGGCGGCAGCAGCAGCAGTCAGTCTGACAGTCTCTTGGAACGGGGGAGTCCCTGCAGCTGCATTCCTCTGCTCTGCGTCTCCCTGCTGGGACTTTTCACTGTTTGTGTTGAGCCCTGCGAAGGCATCCTCCTCCTCCTCCTCCTCCTCCTCCTCCCCCCCCCCCCCCCCCCTCCTCCTCCTCCTCCTCCTCCTCCTCCTCCTCCTCCTCCTCCTCCTCCTCCTCCTCCTCCTCCGCTCCCGTGCACTCACGCGACCACAGACTCAGGTCCTGAGCCTGTCCTGCAGGGTGAGGGTTCAGTTCTGGTGAAGAAGAAGAAGAAGAAGAAGGAGAAGAAGAAGAAGAAGAAGGAGAAGGAGAAGGAGAAGAAGATGTGGTGGTGCGGGGTCGGGCCCGTGGCCGTGGTGGCTGCCGTGTTCTGGACCCAGTGCGTCCTGCTGGACGGCGTGGAGGCCAAGAAGGAGAGGAAGAGGCCAAAGGAGGCCACGCCGCAGCAGACGGAGGCGTTCAACTCAACGCTGTCCAACAGCGAGGAGGTCGGGGGAGGCGTCAAGGTAGAGAAATCAAACGCTCTTCTGTTTTAAAGGTGCAGTGTGTAGAATTTGGGATGGAGTTAGTACGAAGTTTTACGTGTCTAATGTCACTTGAATGTAAGAATTGCTGTTTTCAGGACTATAGAGTTTCCACTTGAAGCTGGTCTTCTCAATGGAGGCGGCCATGTTGGTTACATATGATAAAAAAGATCATGATGATAGAACGTCAACGTTTGTTCTCTGGCTTGGTTGTAATGGGACCGTGATGTTGGAGTTACTGCTGCGATAGACAGCTGTGCCACTAGATGTCACTAAATTTCACACACTGCACCTTTAATGGTTCCATTATGTAATTGCTTGGAGAAGTGGTTTCCATTCAATGCTGAAAATGATTCTAACAATAATCTCCTGAATGTATGAATCATTATTAACATGATTTAAAATGAGCCCTTTACATAAACATCAGAAGGTCGTCTTGACAAGAGACGGCCATTTTGTGCCGCCATGTTTTTCACAGTAGCCCAGAATGGACAAACTTTTTGAGTTTTAATGATAATTGAGGGCTGTCATTGGTTTCACATACATGGAAGGGTTAAGGTAATGTGAGCTCTATTCAGCTGCAATATACAACTGTGCCACTAGATGTCACCAAACCTGACACATTGCACCTTTAAAGGTCCCATCTATGAAAGCTTGGAGGATCATTTCTATTAATGTGGGAAATTATACCAACAATCATCACCTGAATGTATGAATCATTGTTTTCATGATCTAAAATAAGCCCTTTATATAAACAACAGCAGGTCTGCTTCACAAACGGTGGCCATTTTGTGCCGCCATGTTTTTCACAGTAGCCCAAAATGGACCACCTCAACAACTTTGGAGTTTTAACCATAACTGAAGGCTACTATGAGGCTACTTCCGCTCATGCGTACACTAAAATGGATAAGGTGGCGTGTCCTCTGCTGCAATACACAACTTGGCCACCAGGCGTCACCAGATTGAACACACAGCTGTCGTGTGTGAAGAGATTCGAGTAATCGAGGTCAGTCTGCAGATGTGTGAGATGCGAGCAGACACATGGGGGCGAGGCCCGAGCTGGAAGCCGGGCACAGGGTCAGGTGCGCCCCCACCAGGTCAAGCCTCAGACACGGAGATGGACAGAAAATGTGTGAAACGCTGAATGGATGACTTCCGGAGGAATGCCAGGAATGCGCACATCAGAGGGCTGATCAATGCATCAATTAGCAGACACACAGGGTGTCCACCACCCAGTGTGTCCGGCCTGTGAGAACCAACCCCAGAGCTTTCTGCAGGGAGAGGGTCGGAGTTAAGATAAGACAAGATAGGATAAGATAGGATAAGAGAAGAGAAGAGAAGAGAAGAGAAGAGAAGAGAAGAGAAGTTAAGATAAGAGAAGACAAGATAGGATAAGATAAGAGAAGAGAAGATAAGACAAGAGAAGATAAGACAAGAGAAGAGAAGAGAAGACAAGATGCGACAGGATCAGATAAGATAAGTTGAGATAAGATACGATAAGTTAAGATAAGATAAGACAAGAGAAGAGAAGAGAAGTTAAGAGAAGAGAAGACAAGATACGACCGGATCAGATAAGATAAGTTGAGATAAGACAAGATAAGATAAGATAAGTTAAGATACGATAAGTTAAGATAAGATAAGACAAGAGCAGAGAAGAGAAGTTAAGAGAGGAGAAGACAAGAGGCGACAGGCTCAGAGAAGATAAGATAAGTTAAGAGAAGATACAACAGGATAAGATAAGTTAAGATAAGCTAAGACCCAATCCAATCAATCATTTGCTTCACTGCAGCAGATGAACAGTTTCAACCTGTGTGTTGGTGCATGGTCTCTTTATTAGGAACACCTCCACACTGCTATTCGATACTATCGATCCAGAGGATTGATCCTGCCTTCATGGTGTTTACTCGTTGTTCTCGACGTCATGAATAGTCCAATTCAGCTGTGATCTAAAAGCACACAGTTGTTAGATGTGTTTGTTTACACGCGTTGTGTCACAATCAGGGGGATTCCAACTGTTCTCCGCTTCAGTGGTTCACTCAGGCCTCAGATGACCTTTTCAAATATCAATGCAAAAATGCCACTCTTTGAGATTGTAGGTGTTCCTAATAAACTGGCCACGGAGAGTGAATATACATTTTACACTACGACTACAACACTACGCTCTTTATCTTTGATGTTTATGGACCAAAACGGTTTTGGGACTTATTGCATTCACATTTATTCATTCGTTAAAGTCAATCAGTTGTCAAAAATGCTACGAAGCTCTGATGTTTAAAGGTGCAGTGTGTCGAGTTTTGTGACTCACCCCTGCACAACCAGGTCGCCTCCACTAAACAGTCAAATCCAAAGCGAACCCACTTCAGGAGCAAACATAAAGGGCTCGTTCTGGAGCAACATAAACAAAAAACAAAACATCGGAATAATGAGTTGGCGCGGAAAAAGCTTCCACCTCAAAATCGTACACGTGGGACCTTGAGCTGATCACAACAGGAAGTCGGGTTCTAAACAGAAAAAAACCAAAACCCTGCAGTTTAATATCTTTTCTAAATACAACGTGGACTGGGAGAGAAAGGCAGTGAGGAGGTATATTCCACTGTGTCTGTTATTTATTGGTGTATTTGGGGTGATGCATATTTGCGAGTCTTTTCCAGGCGGTTATTTGTTTTGCTTCCAGCCCACCCATTATGTTGGCATGTAGCTCCCTCTCTCTCTCTCTCTCTCTCCCCCTCTCTCTCTCTGCCCTATATACCAGCCTTCACTTCTACCACCGGGAACCTTCACCACCGCCGCCGCCGCCGCCACCGCCATTTTTTTTCCGTGGGTGAGGTCTCCTTTGTATCTCCGAGAACACGTTGTAGGTGGCTGCGGCCTGCTGCTGCTGTTTATTTGACTTGCTCTGCCCCTGTGAAAGCTATGAAGAATGACCTCGTGTCAACCCTCCCTCCCCTCCCATCTCTGCTAAAGCCCCGCCCCTCGCCCCCTCGCCCCCTCGCACCCCCCCCCCCACCCGTACTGCCGTGATGTAACTCCTGGGAAAGTTAGATATTTAAAGACTTATGGCCGTGTTGTTCCCAGCCCATTG
>JAFBJT010110355.1:0-26472 GCA_016785325.1 Chascanopsetta lugubris
AAGAGTTAGGCCGTGGTGTGGATGGTTGACAGGGACTGCTCTCTGTTCTCTTACAAAGTTGATCTGATTGACAGGACGTGCCTGTCGACCAATAACAACACGCGAGCGTAGTTGCTCTCAGGATCACCAGACTCGGTGATGTTGCTTTCTCTCATGGATGAAGTCAATGGCTCTGTTCTGGAGGAAAACACTGTAAGAGTAGTTGTCCACAGTCAATAATCATTTCTCTGTATCTGTTGTTGTGGGAGACACGTGATGTTATTTTACTGAGGATGAAAACCATGTTGTTGTCGTTAGAAACTCTGGGTGGATTCAAAGTTAGACCGGGCTCACTGACGCTGTGGAAGATACATTATGAGTCCAACGTCTGTGACGCTGCTGAGCGTGTTTTGGGTGGTGTGACGTCACCACCACGCCACGCTCACTTACAGTCTCAAATTGCATTGAAATTGATGATTTGAAAGACAAAGTATTGCTAAAGTCCCATATTAGAGATTAAAAAGTAGGAAGCCACTTTAACTGTTACTTAAAAACTGATGGCAAGATAAGCCTTTATTCGCCCACAGTGGGGGGCGGGCGGGGGGGGGGGGGGGGTGGCGGTAGTTGGTGTTAGCGGTACAGAAGAATAAACAAAAACAAGCACTGGTCAGATATGAATTTCGTAGTAATATTCCGTGGATAAGTTTGGGGTTTTATTTAAGTAACCGTGACAAGACGCTGCGTTACTGTGACAAGATGCCAGATGACGTCACCGGTTAAGTGTTGTCATCTAACTTTGGCCGCTGATGTGGACAAAACGTTACTTTAACTTTGTTGTGGTTCAAAAGTAACGTAGCCGCTACTTTGAAACGGCGCGAGTCACTTGTGGGCTGAGAGTTGACTCTGGGTCCGACGGGATCAGAACTTTGGTTACGTGACGTCACGGTGAAAACGGTGGTTTTAAGTGAGGCGGTGAATGACGGTCCCTAACAAAGGTCCTCTGATGTAATTACTGACCCACCCGAACCCGAACCCGAACCCGGAGCTCGTTACCGGGGCGTGCGAACGCGGAGACACGTCGCAGGGTTTCTCTCAGCGTTCACAGGCTGATCCAAATCTTTACTCATCAAACACGATCAAAAGTGAACTCACTCACCGCTCTCCGTCCGGCGCAGGGCGCGCGCCACCCACTGAACAAGGCGAACCACGCCGCGCCTCAGAGGTGAGTGGACGAGCTCGGGCTGAACCACAGCATCACCGGCGCCTCCTCAGTTGACGGACGTCCCGCCACCCCCGTTGCCTCACCTTCCATTGGTACACACCGCTGAGGGGCCCCACCCCGGTGAGATGCTGCCGCCAGGGCTCCGCGTGCTGCGTGGTTGGCGCCAGGCCACGCCAGGCCACGCCCACCCAGTCTCTGGACAACAGGTGCATTCCAGGTTCATGATGCACACGGGACGTCCACTGTCAACCAGCACCACCACATACACATGGAGTCTGTGTGATCGTTGGTGCCATGTGTTGCTTCCTGCCTGTGGAAACAGGAGTTTGGGTCGAGTGTGTAATGGAGTGGAAGTGTAATTGTGTTTGTAACGTTTGGGTGAAGAAAGTAAAGAATCCATTTTGTGACTTTGAAGTGTAATCAATTGTTGAACAGGCAGCGCCGCCTTCGGTCTGCTCAGCCTCACGTTGGGATCTTCTGATATTGTCAAATTGGTGATCGATTTTCCTCCAAGGGCCATTTTGTTGTTGATCGTACCATCAAAGAGGGGGGATTTGTGGGGGGAAAGGTTTGACCCGGTGATGGGTCACAACAACATATCAGGAAGCACTCGGACCGTCGTTTCCTATAAGACCCCCTGGTGAGGGCAGCAGATGAGTGGGGGTGGATTTTGTGGTTTTGTTCCCACCACATTTCAATGAGCCCTTTAAGGTATATTTTGACGAGGAGCGGCTCCTCCCTACGGGGGCCGCCATGTTTTTAACCCAGTCGTTTGTGATTGAATGACAGCTGAGGGGCCACCATAGGTTCTCCTGCATAACTGGAAGGGTGACATGCGACTTCACCACCAGATGTCACCAAATCTCACACACTGCTCCTTTAAAGTGTCAGTGCGACACCTCGGGGTGCAGCCCCCGTCACTGTGTCAACAAAGGATATGGAAGGAGACACCCAATCTATATCTACGACTGCGCCATGTTGTTGGAGATAAAGCTAATCTCTCAGGGACAAACACGCGCACACGGTGCATCAGGCCACACTGGATCGAGCAGGCGCCTCTGTTGTCTGCAGGGCAGTTAAAACGACAAAACAGGGCTATGGAGTTACAAATGCAACTGGTTGGGAGCGGCAGGAAGTCCCCCGCCCCCCCACCTCAGACCACAAAGCAAGCAAACACACACACACACACACACACACACACACACCTGCAGTGAATGCAAAAAAACAATTTACACAAAGCCCCGACAGATACTGCCACAGCCTTCTGGAGTCACAGAGGCTGTTCCCACATGGACATTGGTGAGAGGAGCAGTGAATTCAACACGTCCTGTCCAGGCTGCTCCTTGGACTGAACCCCCCAGCAGGGGGAGCGCGGCCTCCCACCACGCAGACGGCAGGTGGAACACCTGGTCGGCGCACGCGCCCTGGGCTGTACCTGCTGCTCAGCCATGACTGTCTCAACTCTGGACAGCAACATCTCAGCTCAGTCTGCTGATGTCACGGCTGTTATCTCCCACAACAATGAACGGGCCCACAGGGCGGAGGTCCTCCACCTGAAGGTCTGGAAGCAGGCGAATATTATGGTCTGCTGAACATCAGCAAACCAGAGGTGGAGAATAGATTCAAACATGCACCACTTGCACACAACTCCACACCTTCGTAGGACATTATCCGTCTTCCGGGCCTATAAATTGTACAGGTTGGCCCCGGGGCTCTAAGCATTTGCCTGCTTTGCCTGGTGACCCTCAGCAGGCAGGGCGGGGGGCTGCGGGGGGCTCTGCACCGGGCGACCGCTCTCATTGAAACTCGCCAGTGTCGCTGGTCCTGGGGCCCCTTCTAGCCTGGGGGCCCAAAGCATCTGCCTGCCATGCCTGTTGTGCATGATGGGAGTTACTCCAGCAGTCGAGACCTGGGGCAGCGATACAAAAACAAGCTGTACCGGTACAGGTACTCTCTGAATGCTCCGATTTGAAAGTACCTGCCACGTGGTGGAGAAGCGTGTGTAAGCCAATGTGTGATGTGTTTGTGGCTGTTGTGATTTCCAGCACTGATTATAATAATAATTGCAAAGCAAGATATCAAGGGTGCGTATCATATTATCTCGTCCACAGTCGTAAGCACCTCACTAATCTCTGTGACGGACGAGGTGGGAAAACAGAAGCAGTGGAGTGAATCGCCCTCCTTTGTTCAAGCTTGTTTGATCTTTATTCAGTTGACGGCGCCTCCTCCTCCTCGTGTTTGCAAAATAAGGGCAAACAGCAGGAGTCTGTGTTTGTGTGTTTTAAACTCTCTCTGAGGAGGAAGTGAGCAGCACAGAGCTGAGAATGGAGAGAAACTCCCTCAGCGCTTTCTCATCCCGGGGCTTCTGTTTCAGAGTCACTTTAATCACGTCCTGTTCTGGGTGCGCTGTCGTGGTCTCGCTCCGGCTCGGCCCACCCGCCCCAGCTTCCCCTCCCTCTCTCATCTGCTCGTCCTCTCCACCCTCCGACACCTCCTCCTCTCCTTCGGCCTTTCCTGACCTCCAGTTTCCCTCGCCGGCGTACAGCAGCTCCCCCAGGATGAGCGTGCTGTGGGGGGCGGCGGCGGCGCACACCTGCTGGGTGTGTGTGTACAGGTAGACCTTCCAGGGGAGTGTGTGTGGCGGCGTGAAGGCAAGGTTCTGGATATTGACCAGCTGCATCGCAGCCTGGAGACTTTGCGGGGAACAGTTGATGATGTCGGGGCATCGAACATGTTCTTCCATCCACGCGCAGTCCGGGTCCGTCACGTCCTCAGGACCTGGACACAACAAAACACCGTGTAAGTGGGCATGGTTTTTAAAGGTGCAGTGTGTAAGGTTTGGTGACATCTAGATGTGAAAATCGTGACCAAAATCGTACACACTTCACCTTTAAGAGAGTGTTAGATTTAAGAGACCACGTGTATGCGGTTAAAGACAGATTTCCTTTTCTATTGTCGGGACATGGAGCAAAATAATGAAACAACATTTTTATGGAGGCGTTGTCAAATGAAGGCACTGCTGTTTTCATTTCTCTAGAATGAGACACTCCTTACTGGCATTTGCTCCGGCATGTTTTTCCTGTTATCTCAGTGGGAGGCGCAAGGTTTGCTAGGTTTTATCAAATGATCTCTGGTCACTGGCCAGTTTCACTTCATGCTCATTGATGTGCTCTTTCTGTCACTCTGCCAGTCATCTAATCATGTATTGTTTATTTATTGTTCTTATTGTCCTTGTGTCTGACCTCTGTGTACGTTCTAAATGATTACTGCTGCTTCTGAGAAAATCCCGACTTCAAGCCAAGACAAGGCACACGTGTCCCTCCGAGCGATCGGAGAGGATGTGGCTCTTGCCGGAGACTGTTCCAGAGTGCAGGGGTCAGTGCAGTGAATCTCTGAGCTACAGAGAAGCTCATCTGTCGAACCACCGGCCTTCAGCTCGGACCGGCCATAAAATCACCTCTGATTTTAAACCGAGACCAAGTAGAAAAAGACCACTGACTTACTGTGCACGGTGTTCAAGCCCTGATGCTGAAGCCACAACTGCTCAAAATCCTCCGGCGTCAGCGCTGGGGAGACGGACAAAGTGAGAGGGGCAGTGAGGCTTGAAGTCAGGACGTCAGCAGCCGAGACCACGCGTTCGATGGCGCCATCTGAACCTGGGGAGGACAGGGGGCAAAGCTTTAATTTGCCCCGAGTTTAGAGAGCAGATCTTTTGATATGTGCTTTAAACGAAAGCTCCTGATCTCGGATAAACCCAAGTACCTGCTCTATAGGTTTTCCATTAGATGTTCTAATATTTGTAATGCTCTGCGGTAGCCCCCCCTTTCTGAGAGAAAACCATGAGCTTCCACGCGGCACCTTGAAATGAGCCCACGAATGTATATTTACAAAAGGAGCGGCTCCTCTCTACGGGGGCCGCCATGTTTTTACAGTAACCCAGTCGTTTGTGATTGAATGACAGCTGAGGGGCCACCATAGGTTCTCCTGCAGAATTGGAAGGGTGACTTGCTACTTCACCACCAGATGTCACCAAATCTCACACACTGCTCCTTTAAAGTATCGGTGTGACACCTCTCAGGGTCAGCCCCCCCCCCCCCCCCCCAGACCACAAAGCAAACACACACACACCCCACCTCAGACCACAAAGCAAACACACACACACCTGCAGTGAATGCAAAAAAACAATTTACATAAAGCCCCGACAGACACTGCCTCAGCCTTCTGGAGTCACAGAAGCTGTTCCCACATGGACATTGGTGAGATGTCACCACTAGATGTCAGCAAATCTTACACACTGCACCAAGGATGAGCTTTGCTCCTCTCCCGTACTAAACGCTGACCCTCACCTACAGCCGAATTCACCTTTACAAGGGTCCGAAACACTGTGAAACATGTCTTCTTTCTGCATGAGCCCACTCACCAGCGGTGTCACCATGGTTACGCTTCAGTGTGTGTGAGAGCTCAGAGTTGAGCTCAGGGTCAGAGGTCAGGTGCTCAGGGCTTCCTCTGCTGGCTGCCTCCGCCGCGCCCTGCCTGAGAGGCTCCAGGCTGTTAAAACTGCTTGCCCACCGGCTGATGGGCTCTGCAGGACGGCCAATCAGGACGCCGAGGGAAGGGTCCGACCGCCGGCCCTGAAGGACCTTCCGTGTCTCTTCTATCCCACAATGCAACAGGCGGTAATAGAGGAGAGCCTGGTCGCGCACACACCTGTCAGTCTCCTCCTCTGGAAAGCAAAAAAGTGGTGATGATGGCATCTCTCGCTTCCCCCCTTCACATTGACAAATTCAGACACGCACACACACACACACACACACACACGCACACACACACACAACCTATGCAGTAGTAAAGCAGTCTTCCTAGCATGTCTTGTGTCTCAGCAGGCCGGCACAAAAACAGCCTCATGGTTGCTGTCAGCAGCTCCATCTTGACTTCTAAGGAGGCTTCACTCCTCACTCCATCGATGAAGACCTCCAGTGTGTAGGGGGCACTGGAGACACGGTCCCCATACACACCAAGCAACCACAGCAAGGCCTGTCTGCCCTGCAGGAGGAAGAGACAATGAGCTGAGGCCCTGCACACTGATATGTTCTGACTCTGCTTCATCTACGGTTCTGAGTTCAGTGACGAGACAACAAGACACAATCATGCACAATCAATTTTTTAAGGTTGTGTTGTTTTTGTCCAGCTGTGTGTTCGATGGCAGGATTACACAAAAACATCTGGACAAAATACTATAAAACTGGTCGAAAAGATGTTTCAAGACCAGTTTTCTGTCTCTGGAAAATCTCCTGACGTGAGTTTTGCATTCAGTGCTTCTTGATGACATTTCTTATACGTGAAGTCAACAGATACTAGTTTTTGGGGATAAGAGCCAACACTGGTGCTGATGTAAACAAAGACAAGTGATCTCCATTCAAATGACACTTCCTGACTGTCTGCTGCACCGACACTCCGCTGATTTCCACAGTGTTCTGAAGAAGTGGGAGTGGAACATTCATTCATGTGTAAAAGATAAACCCTTGACCCAGATCTGTCATAATGCTCTGCTTCCTGTCTGAAAACTGCTTTGGAGGAAAGATGTGGGAAGAACCCGTTGATTAGTTGATGTATGGATCAAGAGCTTGATCTATTATTTCCTGCTAAATTCATTCATCTTAATTCTAAACACATTTAGGAAGTGTATGCAGAGACAAATAAAAATCAACGTTGAGACATCAAAAAATACATGTGTTATCAACATTATAGGTATATAATGACTATATATAATATATATATTATAATATATATAATGTATATAATAGGTTCACTCAATGTGCCACAGGTGTCACTGTAAATACCTATTTTCCTGCAAACCTGTAATCTGTAAAAACTTTTAATATGATCCCCTCTGGGTTAATACATAACAATGACTGTTTCTTATAATATTTAGTAAAAAAAACATACGGTGTAAAGCATCCATTCAAATGGGGAGAGTACGATGACTGATTACGCCGTCAGGGACTCGAACTGTGGAGTGAATTAGTGCAACAAACACTCTGTTTCTGTCCTAAATGTGGGAGAACTCGCCCTGTGTTTACTACAGAGCTCATTTTCAGACGTCATCCTTAATCCAAAGATCCTGTTGACTTTTCCCGGAGGGAGCCGGTGTGATGAGAGCTTCCAGGTCGTCATTGCCTCTCCACTGTATTTGGATTGTATGTGTCGTCGTCGACACACCTCAACTTTGATTATGTCACGAGACGGCCGCCGCACTCATGTCACCGAAGGAAACAGACTGTGGTTTAAATATTGGTACGGAGATAATAAAGAACAGATGCAGGAAAGAAACAGGGATGAAAACCACCAGGCCAATGTTGACATGTCAACATTTGAGGAGCAGAGGCGTTTGTTTATGAACGTCCTTATCAAAGGTCACACATTCAAATCAAAGCAGTGTTTTTGTGTGTAAACAGCTGCTGCTGCTCCTCGCGGCCGTGGAGGAAAACATATTACTGTCGCAGCCTCATGGTTGTGTTCATCTGCTCATTTATCAAAGCGTGACCCCATTCTTCTAATAGGTTGAGATCATTTGTATTCTATTTTTTGTATTGATTCAATTACAACTTTCCAGTAAAACTACGCCTTTACACGTAAACATTCAAATCATTCTATTGAAGGTACGTCTTCATTCTGTAAAAGACTTCATTCTTTTTCAAAAAACTACAGCTAATTCTTACATAAAATACACGTGTATTCTTGAAAATGGCAAACTACACCTCTATCAATTTGATACAACAAACATATTCATGTGCAAATATGACTCCATCTTTCTATAAACGTACTGTATTACCTGTAGTAGTACAACTTTATTCCTAAAATATGGCCAATGTATTCTGAACATGAATTCTTTATTTGAAATGGAAGGTTTTATGACTGCTATTCAACCAGTCGAAGGAAATGAGATGGTTTTGTAGGATGTGTCTGACCTGATTATCCTGTAATGTGTCTTCGCAGCCCTGGATGGCCACACACACTGTAGCGCTGCACTGTGGACACACCCACACCAGGTCCCGCATCGTCTGCACAACAGCTGAGAGGTGGCAACAGACAAATACTCAAAATGAGAACTGAAACGTGTGGATGATGGAGATCGCAAAAACAGTATTTGCATACCAACAGAGCGTGAGAGAAGTGAACGGGGCAGGTCAGAATGGTTTTACCAGAAGTGATGTGCTCTTGTTTGAGTCCGAGCAGCCCGGTCAGGATTTCCAGACATCTGTCGCTGTAGCTGCGTCCGATACGACCTGCAACAGTCACAAACACAGAGTGGAGTCAGCGTGACGGAAAAGATTGAACCACAGCACAGCAATGACATCAACACTCGGTGCTGATCTATTCTTCTCTCGAAACACAAATAAACCAAATGGGTAAAGAAAGTCCCCGTCCTCAGTCTGAGAGTTCAGTCAGAAACAAAATCAAATGGAATTCTTTTGCATTTCCACTGACGGAAGCAGAATATCAAATAACTGTACTTGTGTTTTCATGAGTACATTCATGAGAACACAAAGTGAGCCCTTTACTTTTTCACAGCAGGAGAAGTTCCTCTTCACAGGGATGCGATGTTCTACCACCATCTTTTTAAGAGTAGTAGCATCTTCAGGTGCAACATTCAACTTCATCACAAGGTTTAATCTGATTCGATTATCATTGATAATTCATATGAAAATATAACCCTTTATGGGAGCGGATCCCTCACCTGTGACTCTCCCTCAGGTTTCTACCTTTTCTTTTTGCCCCAGTAGTTTGTCCTGCCCCTTGCTGAGGCTCTAAGGACAGAGGATGTTACCCACCCTGTGAAGCCCGGTGAGACTCTGGTTTGTAAATGCGGTCTATACAAATACAATTTGATTGATTTGGATTGATTTATAAGCTCCACAGTAGCTAAAACAAAAACACCGAGTCTAAAAACACATTGCTCCAAAGCTGCGATTCACAGCCGGTGTTTGACGGTGTGTTTACCGATGGCAGTGATAGCAGCCTGGGCCGTGTCGGCGTTGACATCAGTGCAGTAACCTCTCAGCTCGTCCAGCAACATGACGACATTATCGTCGTTCACCAGCTCCACCAGCACCTGCAACAGCAGCACACGCCGGTCTATTGCGCCGCTTATGCCACAATTCTATATTAACGCTGTCGTAACTGTGGACATTTAGTGAAGGTCGTTTAGGAAAAGCATCAGACTGAAGCAGATATGTGTGGACAGGACGACATCAGAGGGGCACTTTCTTTATAACTGATGGAAGAAAATCATTTAGCATGATTGGCATCAATGAAATCACAACTTGTTTCATGAAAAACTTTTACTATAATGTAATAATAAAACTGGATTCTTGCTATTTTTTAAATTCTTTAAAATATGATTTCATTAGTTCTGGCTGTTTGTGTTGCTGCTCTGCTCTTTTTTTTACATCACTGTATTTCAATGTCTATTTGCACACATGTAATAAACATTCTTTTTTCGTTACTATTCTTTAATCTTTATATCTGCTCTAAACCTCTGATGCTCGTTCAGCTGTGACTCATCATCTCGGACGGCTGTTTGGGTTGGGTCATTATAAATGGCGCATTACCTGCATCTTCCTTTGCTTGATGTAGGCAGGCTCAGCATAGCCGCAGAAGAAACGTTTGTAGTGCGCCCCCATCAGGCCAGGCAGAGAACGCAGCACCAGCTAGAAAAGAGCAGCACTCCATTCTCAATTCAAATCACCTCCATCTTACAACATTTTTGTTGTAACATTTTTGCACACTCATTTGTTATGTCTGTATAAGTCATGAATTATATAAATATTACACTGTATATCTTTGAATTGTGACACACGCACACACACATCCACAAACATGTACACACACACCATAAGGTTCAGTTGTCCAGTCAGACAAATGGAATTAATGACGTCTTTTTCTAGAATACAAAATCAAACATTAAAAAAAGAACCAGGTTATTTGTCTGCACCTTTGTGACATTCAAATCAGCCTGAATAAGAAAATGTAGTTAAAGGAAGCAGAAGACAAAAATGTGGGTAGAAATAATGGTGGAACAGGTGTGATGCACCGTCCTTTAATCTGTCTGCTTCCTTTGTTGTTTCCTCTGCTGCTCCACCTCAACCTATGGGGATGAGGATGTACATACTGATGTTTCCCTTCAAACAGGAAACACACACACTCACCTGTATGTGGCAAAGGGCAGTGAACCTCATCTCTCTGGACGTGCTCCCACAAGCGGCCAGCAGGGGTGCTTGTACTCGCTCCAGGGCGGCCTGACTGACAGCAGGCAGGGCGGAGCAGAGGCTCAGGAAGAGGCTAAGGGTGGCGGCCATGACTGGGGGGTGGGGGCTGACCAGAGATGGATCCAGCAGGGACAGGATGTCAAAGAGCTCGTCATCTGACTGAGGCCTGTAGCGCTTCAGGGTTCTAAGCACCTCACATTGACCCCAAATGTCACACTCCTTCAGTCTGCAAGAGGACACACACACACACACACACACACACACACACACACACTGTATTATTGCCCCAAAACAATCCCCTGGGTCTGTTATCTAGACAATTTCCACGACTGTTAAATTGGCAAATACTAGTTTTAAAGGGGGAATTGGAAATTGGGATATAGCTCTTTTTATCTTGATGGCCCCAAAATCACGTCCATCCATCTCCACACAGCACGTCTCCAAGCAACATCGCTCTCTATGAGAACATGGAACATGGGGAATGCAGACAGGGCAGAATGGGAATCGACCCACCGACCCTCTGGTAAAAGGAGGACAACTTAAACTGAACCACAATCATCCAGTAGACAAAGAAGTCTCCATGCTCTCTGCTTGTCCTCCTCGCGCAGGGGTCCCTGACCACAGGTTCAAGCCCCACCTCCCCCAAGATGAACATTGATACCGTTGTTTACAATTGATTGATACCACTCGTCACACCTGTTTCCAAACATTCATGGCTACGCTAACATGCTAACTGACAGGACGGAGGAATTTGTCATTGCATTTGCTGTAGAAGAACAAATGGATGCATCCACCCGATGCCTGATGGAACGTGCCAATTACACGAGTTCCCATTGTACAAACCACACTAACATCCAATATCACACTGGCTGTGGCAGGTCGCAGATCAATAATCAAAGCAAATGTGGGACTGTGCTCTATGACTACACATTCACATTTCATTGGATAGATTCCACTGGTGTCTCGACGGGTTTGGGCGGCGCTCCGACTCGGGACCGACCTGTTCAGGAGGTGATGTGTGATGGGCTTGTTTATGGCGACGCCTCCCTCCTCCTTCAGGATCTCCTCCAGGGCTCGGAGGCAGTTCACCATCACCACTGGGTCGGGATCCCTCAGCAGACTGTACAGCTCGTTCACCACGGAGGCGTCTGGAGGGTTCGCCAACAACAGCTTTGTGTTTATATCAAGAACATGGTGAGATATATATATATATATATATACACATATATATATATATGTATATATATATATATATATATAAAAAATACTGTGCTTTTCTTTTGAAGGGGATTTTTTACACATTGGAGCGCCGTCTATTCTCACTCATTTTAATAGTAGGTGGCACTTTTAGACAAACTGATCCTTTAAATCAGGAAAATGGCGGGTCAGCCTTTGACGGAGAAAGAAAGTGAAGTAAAAAAAAAATACTGTGCTTTTATTTTGAAGTGGCTTTTTTATGCATTTGAGTGCGGTCTCTTTGACTCAGTGCTGAACTTCACCAAATGTATCCACTGATTTACAGACATTGTGATCTCAATGTTCTTGTGCCGCACTGCCCCACGTGACCTGCACCTTCCTTTGACACAACCAAGGATTTCACAGCCGCTGCGCATGATTAGAATCAGATGATTGGGCGCATCATTTATCGCTCTGCT
This sequence comes from Chascanopsetta lugubris, assembly GCA_016785325.1. Taxonomy (NCBI): domain Eukaryota; kingdom Metazoa; phylum Chordata; class Actinopteri; order Pleuronectiformes; family Bothidae; genus Chascanopsetta; species Chascanopsetta lugubris. The sequence continues at coordinate 12,126 of JAFBJT010110355.1, forward strand.
CCATCCGGCTCCCTTCCTCACCGATCTCTGAGGTGCTTTGCAGATTGTGGAGTTTGGCCCAGCCCAGAACAGCCACTCGGCGCACACATGCTGCTCTGTCCCTGAGTCCTGCGCTTAGCGGTTGCTCCACATACTCCACCAGACTGGGCAACCTGGGAGGCGCAGACACACATTCACAATCCCAATGACTACCACCGTCACAGTCCAGCGTGACCGCGGAGACCTGAGGTCAGCGTGAGACGCACGTCACCTGAGGTTGGTCATGTTCCTCAGGGCCAGGCTGCGAACCATGGGGTTGGGATCCTGACAATCTTTCCTCAGCGTGTTGATGACCAGAAGAGACAGCTCCGGGTTCAGAGAAGCATAGGAACACAGGAAGACGTAGACTAGCTTCTTCTGCACTATGTCGACTGTGGCGCACGCTTTGACCATTTCACTGAACAGGCCCGATACATCCACACCTTGTGACATGGCCCTGAAATCACAAAGGGGGGTAGAAAAGGTGTTTGATTGCACCTGCATGCAAACATAGGAGCGTATACGTCAGAGGAACACAGAGAGTAAGGCAACATTTAGGGAAAGAGCATGAATAAATTAAATGACAGAGAAACTGCGACAGTGTCACACTGCGTTTTGAAAAAGGCATGAAGAAGAAGTGCTGCGCTTTCCAGACAGCGCCTGAAGGGAAAATGGGTCAGGTGACAGGATGAAGAGAGCTGAACTCCACTGTTTACTTAAAGTTAAATATAGTCCAGATATCTTGATACTCTGAGACACTGGAGAGGACAACTTTCTGAAAGAGAAGATGACTGACCTTTTCATGTACATAATAAAATACAAGTCGTCTATACATTTGAAGGACACTTCTTCATTATGCCTTAATTTCTACAGGCTAAAAGGATTTTATAATTTAGAATTACTTGAATATTTACAGTAATTATCAGTAATTAAAATAATCAGTCATTATAATTACTTGAATTAGTGTATCCTGGAATGACTGCGTTCTGTTTACATCAGGTCATGTCCTCGCTACGGGGGCCACCATGTTGTACCACCATGTTTTTACAGCGGAGAAGAACTGATGAACTAAAGCTCTGGTTGGAAGTTTACCATCAGTTGTCTCACATGCTTGGGAATGGAGGGTTGAAATGAGGGCAATTAAACTCTAACATGCTACTTTATAACAAGATACCCCACAAAGCTAGTGAGGGAAACCATAAGCCCTTACTTGTCCAAACATGTTGTCCATGCATAGAAAATATTAAGAATATGAGAAGATATAGAGAAAAACTCTCCTTAATATTTATACAGTCTCGACCTTACTGTAAATCTGATTGAATGCTACATAAATGGAATGGAATGGAACAGTTGTTATGTTATGTCAGCCTCCTGACTCCAGTTATTTGAGCAGAGGGGTGAACAAACATTTGACAGCATACCTGGTGTGTTCAGGGTGGACACGAAGAGAAGACAATACTCGAATATAAACAGGGATTGGCTGAAGTCTGAAGGGAGCAGTACCTGATGACTTTGAGGATGGTGTTCCTGTAGCGCAGCGGGTCAGACTGAACGTTGGGGTTGGACAGAGCTCTCCTCAGCTCCCTCACTGTGTCCTCACTGCCCAGATAAGGCATGGTGGACCACACGCTGCTGAGGAGGACAAAGCAGAGCGCTCAGATCTCACCTCATGTTAAATACAACAACCATCACTTCAGCTGCATGAGCTACGGTTCAACTGAAATAAAGGCGTGGCACTTTTTGTTTTAATGACAGGAATAAGTCAGACTTCTCTGTCCAAGTCATTACATTAATTTAAATCAATGATTCATACACATTTTAAAGACCATAAGACAACAGGTCAGGGTTTGATTTTATTTTGAAAGTCAGACTTTAAATAAAGGCAAACCTCTGGATGATCATTCAGTGTGTTATCAGAGAGCAGGCGGTCAATGTATAATGCACTATGGTCAAGTTCAAGAGGTTAACATCAGAGACTACTAGACACTCTCATTTGAATATTACACACCAAGAGAGGAAGTCTTTTATCGAAAAGAATACAAAGCTTTACAGAGTCCAGCCTTTGATCTGAGGGCAGAGCAGCGTGTCAGGTGAGTGTTGGTTCATCACAGAGCAGCTGGGAGGAAAGCTCTCTGTAGCTCTCCTGTGAAGAGCAGCTCTGGAGGAATGAGCTCTGTGTATCATCACTGACACGAACAGCGTCGGCTCGGCTTGAATTCGCATATTGAGTCTTTCCGGCTGACAATTCACATTCCAGCCGACAGGAGAGACGGTTCGGCTGTTCTGAAACTCCACGAGTCAGCGACATAAACAGGGAGAACTCAGAAGCTACAGTTTAACCACTGTTTCACTCACGTGTTTTCAAAGAGAGACTTTACCGTTCAACGCTTCCAACACACGGTCGCATTCGCTGCTCCGCTGAAGACTGGATTGTTTACTTCCGCATTTCTTCTTCTCCTGTCCCACGGCTGTGTGTGTGTGATTGTGTGCTGCCCCCAGCTGGTTGAAGTACAAACTAACAGCCTGCTACGCCACCGGAAGTGAGAGAAAGTGTACTTCACATAGGACAGTGGGACCAATCAGGACTCTGGGTTTCTTCTTCTTTTGAAAACGTTGAGCATTTAGGACCAGGGACGATGGGCATCTGTTTGTTTCTGTCAGGTTTGACAGTTTACTGCCTCTTATCCACCACGCCCTTCCAAATGGAGATGTGATTAGTTTTAGTTTTATTTGTGGAAACCGAGTAAAGACTCATTTTACAGATTTGTTTCTAAATAAATGACTGAATTTCAACATATCACTATCTCCAACATCATGCTCTTACTTAATTCCACACACTGGATCATTCAGCCATCTGCCCCCTTTATTCCTGCTCCTTCTGAGTCATTCAACTTTACTGGATTATTTAACCACCGCTTCAGACCAGCGGGGGCGCTACTGCGCCATGAAGCTGGTTTCAGACAGGACTGCGCTCCAAACAGAAAGAAGGAGACGGACTGCAGGCAGAGAGGAGCGGGGTCCACCGGGTCCGGGTCCGGGTCAGTACCATGCGCACCCGCAGGAAAAGTTGGGACCAGCGTCGGAGGGAGAGGAAGCTGAGGATGAGGCAGGTTCTGGCCAACGAAAGCCCGGAGCAGAGGGAGATCCGCCTGGAGCACCTGCGGAGGTACCGGCGGAGCGTCCGGGACTCGGAGACCCCGGAGCAGAGGGAGGCGCGCCGGGCGCACAACCGAGGCAAAATGCGACGGCTCCTGGGCAAGAAGAGGCAGGAGAGGGCGGCTCTTCCACGACCGAGACCCAACACGACGACAGCCGTCGGTGGGATCGGCGGCGCGAGGGGCGTGCGGCGGCCGTGGGAGGCTCTGGAGGAGGCGGCCAGGCGGCTGCTGGGGGGGCGATGGGAGCTCCTGGAGACCCTGATGTCCGAGAGGAGGAGCGGGATCTCCGCCGAGGAGGCGTCCGACCTGTTCCCGCGCGAGATCCAGCAAGGCCTCATCCACGTGTGCTGCCTGTGTAATGGACTGTTGTTCCAGAATGTTGAGGCGCAGAAAGGGAAAGCGGAAGAGACTGCGGCTGCCGAGGAGCCGTCTCAGGACCCTGCAGCCGAGGAGACCCCCTGTCCTCACACGGACACCGTGCAGCTGTTTGTGGTGTGAAACGATGCCGTTTACACTCAGACTCAGAGCAAATGTGTTGGTGCTTTGGATCTGACGGCAAAATGGAGGGCTGGCAGTGGCTCAGTGGTTCAGTGGTCGAATCCAGTGTCGCTCTGGTAGAACCCTGGCTCACACCAAAATAGCTGTACGTCCCTGAACCCACCTGCCACCTGTTGTCTGCCTGTAAACGCGGGAACACACGGACACACACTGACTTAAAACTATGTGTGGCGAGGAGGCAGTGGCGCACTGCTTAGAGTGGTCGCCATTGGAAGAAAAGGTCACTGGTTTGAATCCCCCGACAGTGATACCCTCCAAATGGCCCCGTGTGGACAGGTAGAAACACCCTGCCACCCAGATGAGTGGATGAGCGGTTGGAGATGACAGGGCTTTGTGCCGTGGTGATTTAGGTGATTGTGAAAATGTCTACATGTAATTGTTTGGTTTGGTTTGTACCGATAGAAGTTCCAACAACGACCGCCATCGTCCACCACTCTCTGCTCTGCTCTGTCCAGATTGTCATCGGTGTATTTGCAGAGCGACACTGTCTCTGTCACACGGTCAAGTTGTACATCAGTCAACCTCACAGTTGGCAGAGGCTTGTGGCCCAACTAAGGAGTCGCTTTGCTGCAGAAGAACGACTCCATCTCCACTGGTCTCCATGTTGGAGACGAAAAAGTAAAAGCATTGATTCACCTTCCTTGATGATTAAATCCATTCATTTGTGTCAACAAGGCTTTTATTTTCATTGCGCGACAGGATGTTGTGAAGATACGACATCATATGAGAACCCACCCTGCCGCTCCGGTGCTGAACACAAAGCCGGTGTGAACAGCCGAGCACTGAGACCTGTCTGCTTTGTGATGCTTTCCACAGCCACTGTGGCCCAAGCGCAAGTAGCTACTGAGGCGAGTAACTGTTCTGTGGAAGCACTGCGCATGAAGGACTAGCTGTGTCTCAGTTAGAGTCAGTGTCATTCATGAAGTCAGCTTTGATGTAATGTGAAGTCCCTTTCTTGAAATGAAGGTTTTATTACACTACAACTTTGTGGATGTTATGTCATCCCCGTCATTTGTGATGCCACAAAGATGTTGCTTTGCAATCAGGAAATACATTTAAAAAATGCAATTTTAGATATTAGGACACTACAAAACTCTAAATACGTGTTTACCTAAACAATGTACGAGAGTCCACATCACAGGCACACCACCACAGCACTTACATGTTAGATCAGGGACAGAAGTTAAAGTTAGTCATCTATACTCGTAGCTATTCGGTTCTGTAGGAATTCTCCGATTGGACCGACCTCACGAAGAAACCCCGAGGAGACTCCCTTCGATCCGTCCACCCATCACCTCACCTTCTGTCAGCCCTTTATCGGTCACATGTACCTTTCTATTATTCTGGAATGGAGATTTAAAGGTGCAGTGTGTAAGATTGAGTGACCTCTGAAGTGACATGTTGTATCCATCCCCTCACCCTCACCCTTCTGAACATGCAGGAGAACCTGGTCGACTTCAGTTGACATTTAAATTGATGTTTAGTACGTACACTTGAAACTTCTGTAAAAACATGGCGGCCCCCATCGAGAGGACCCCCTCAAGTAAATATAAATGAATGGGCTCATTTTAGGCAGTGAAAAATAAATAAAACATTTAGGTGACTGCAAATTCATGAATATGCCACTATGCAATTGTTTTGTAATATGTTTTAGAAGCGACATAAACTACTGAAATCTTACAAACTGCACCTTTAAGGTTTAAATAAACTCGAATCATGAACCTTTAAATGATTCTAAAATAAGCTACGAAAATGTATATGATTTTATTTACATTTATATCGATTCAGTTCTTTCTCTTTAGAAATAGAGACTCGACACGTCACACTCCAGTCCAGAGGGGGGCGGTATTGCCGCCCCAAAGTGCTCTACTCCCCATCATCAGGGGAGCGAGGGGTCAGAGGGGAAAACGAAGACTTGACGGACCACCACGACACATCCCACCGCTCCTGCCTCCGATGGGGAGAAACGTCATGCGCAGCAGGAAGAAGAGCTGGGAGCAGCGGCGCAGGGAGCGCAAACTGAAGATGCGCCAAGTCATCGCCAACGAGACGCCGGAGCAGCGGGAGACGCGTCTGGAGAACCTCCGCAGGTCGATGAAGCAGGTGCGAGCCTCCGAGACACCGGAGCAGAGAGCCGCCCGCCTGGCGTACAACCGGGAGCGGGTGCGGCGGGTGCGCGCCAAGAAGAGACAAGACCTGATGAACGTTCTCCTCCAGCAGCCCCCCAAACAACAGCACGGCAGGCGGAGGGTGGGCGGGCGGAGAGGAGGAGGAGGAGGAGGGGGGCGGGGCCGCCTCCGACCCAAGCCCAGCGCGAGGGGCGTGCGGCGGCCGTGGGAGGCTCTGGAGGAGGCGGCCAGGCGGCTGCTGGGGGAGCGATGGGAGCTCCTGGAGACCCTGATGTCCGAGAGGAGGAGCGGGATCTCCGCCGAGGAGGCGTCCGACCTGTTCCCGCGCGAGATCCAGCAAGGCCTCATCCACGTGTGCTGCCTGTGTAATGGACTGTTGTTCCAGAATGTTGAGGCGCAGAAAGTGAAAGCGGAAGAGACTGCGGCTGCCGAGGAGCCGTCACAGGACCCTGCAGCCGAGGAGACCCCCTGTCCTCACACGGACACCGTGCAGCTCTGTCTAATATGACGTCACTCTTCTTCTGTGGTTTCTTCCTGAGGCTCTGTTCGACTGTTCAAATCCACTGGAACCTCATCCCAGGCTCCGTGTTCGTAAGGTGGCAACAAATGGTTCGAAATGGTCCCGAACCCACCCGAACTCTGACTGTACGTTCTTCTTCTCAGAGCAGGGGCTGAGCTAAGGGGTGGAACCGGGGGGAACCGGGGGGAACCGGGGCGACTGCTGCCCCATGTTTTTGGTTTTTTGTCAAATAAATGAAGAAAATAAACATTGAGAAATGCCACTCAAAGGTTTAGTCTGTAAATTGTTCAAGTTTGATATTCAAATGATTACAACATTGTTTCCTGATTGATCACGCAACAGCGGTGTCAAACATAAGGTCCGCAGGCCCAAACCAGCCCGGCAGAGGGTCCAGTCTGGGCCGCACGATGACTTTGCACAGTAAAAATCACAGAAAAGACTTCAACTACACAGTTTCAATAAAACTGACGGTACTAGCTAGTAAACTGCTCATGTTGGAGGTTGTTTGAATGTTTACAGGTTATTATGCTATGATTTTACCCACTTCAGATCAAAGTGGGAGGTACACGGTGCCTGAACTTACATGAATCTGACACCGTTGGTCTTTAACAATCCTGAAACTTCTAAAGTGGATGAATGATTGGGTCTGGCCTTCCTCCGACCAAACAGACTCACGGAGATCCAGACGGTTTCATTTTCAGTTGCTGATGGTTTTATTGATTGTGAAAAGTAAATCTAGAAACACAGCTTTGACCTTCCAGCAAGTCCCACCCCCAATCCAGGGGCAAACATCCACTCCACCTGTCCCCGCGGGCCGGGGTTTAGAGGCAGAGCTTCATGAAAAAGGAAGTGGGAGGGACTCGGAGCTGGACGGCCAATCAGCTGACACAGAGCGGACATTCCGACCACCATCCAGCTGCTCCAGAGGAAGCTGCTCAAGCCTTCCTCCGGACTGTCTGGTAGAGCCAGGTGCCTTTAACCTTTTTTTTTTTTTTTTATACATTCATCAACATATTAACATCAGAACCTCAGACATATCTTTGCTCCACTAACCCACTGCAAAACACCCAATCAGACAATAGAATACACACATTCCCACGGCTCACTGAATTTGGCAAGACTGACGAATGTTTTCTGTTAAAAATGTGTCATTCCAATGACTTAAATAGAAGCCAATTAGGTAAAGATTGAGTGAGGAGTGCAGTTCTAAAGAATACAGGATGGGCCGTCAGCCCTGATTGTTTGCGGTCACAGTTGGATGAGTAGAGTCCGCTGTCCATTTCCTTCTCCACCTGGAAGAAACAGCAGTGACTTTTTCAATATCAATTGCAGTGGACAGCAACATCACACTCGCAAGCACACACTCATGGATCCGTGTCAGTGGAGCGGCAGTGTCTATGACAACTTGGGGCTGGGGGCGGGGCTGGCAGCGCTGTTGTCCTGATTGGCCGCCTGGCTCCCTCGTGACGGGACCTCGATGATGCGGGGCTTGTCGATGATGCGAGCGTGGCGGTCGCCTTTCTCCACGATTCCAATGATCCAGGCGCCCGAACCTCCGGCCCCGGTGCTCTGGCTCTTCATTTCCGAACAAAACTTGGCAGCCTGCTCTCGGGGCAGACACACCAGGAGCCCACCTAGAGTGAAGCAGAGGGGGGAGGAGCTTCAGACCACCCGCTCAAATACATCGTCTGTCTGACACAACGGCGTCCGTACCAGACGTCTCTGGCGACGTGCCCTGAACCAGGTTGAACACGTTGCCGCAGGCTTTGCTAATGGCAGTCATCTTGGCTATGATTGGCAGGTTGTGGATGACGAAGGCCACCTCGTTCCGTTGCTGTGCCGCCAGGTTGTTGGCGTGACCCAACAACCCGAAACCCGTCACGTCCGTTGCGGCGTGGGCCTGGAATTTGTGCATTAGACCTGCCGCTGGAGACACCGACATGAGTACGGAGACACCACACACAAAGACACACCTCATCCGCGATCGATGCAGTTTACCCGTGCGGTTTAGTGTCGCCATGGAGAACATGGCTTCCTGATAGGCCTCTTTCACTTCCTCTTTGGTGACAACGAGCTTGATCTTGTTCCACCTTTCAGGCTGATGAAAAGGGTTGGAAAAACAGAGGACTCTTAGAGCGTTGTGACGCCGACTCAAACGGTGCTGGTGTGAATGGAGTCGAGTGACGGACCTGATCGAGCCACTGGTGAGCATTGACAGCCACCTGCGTCCCCAGAGGTTTAGTCAGAACCAAGACGTCGCCAGGTACCGCACCATCTGGCCTGGAAAAACATCCTCCGTTACTGTGACAACCACGTCTTCACAAAGGTGATATTCAAAGAACGTCGTCGAGAGTTCAACTGTGGCGAATCAGGTGTGATGTAATGACGCTCTGGCGACCAGGATGTTGAGAAAAAACAACCTAAGAGCGCATTGACAGAAGTATGGCGATAAGTTGCCTCGCGTGTCTCCTACACTGAGTGAGCAGAAGGTCCCTCACCTCACGTTTTTAAGTGTTCAATCTTAATATTAAAGATGATATATAAACGTTGAATGGTCGTCCAAGATGTAAAATATTAGTTACACTCAAAAAATGTATGGCTATGATACCGGCCAAAGAGCGACCACGTGAATGAGTTGCGCCAGAAATGACGCAAGAATTAACTGTCAGAAGACACAGAAGAGGAAATAAGCCAAATCAAATCAAATGCTCATTACACGTGACAGATGTTTGAAAACAGGCCAACACCTGGACATTCTTTTTGGACCGTTCAGTAAAAGGTACGAGGAAAGAAAACTTTCCGCTGACGGTCTCTGGACAGTAGTGAACAACAGCTTTGGTGATGCATGTAAAATGGTAACAACATGTATTTGTTTCATACCATCAACATCAGACACAAGACCGTCATGAATGTGAACCATCAAATTTGCCCTGTATTCAATCAGATGTAAAGAATGGGACTGGTCGTCCGACCATCTTTGTCAACTTTTGAAAGGTTTATGCAACTAAAATCACCCATTTAGACTAAACCATAGTGCTGAGGATGAAAGAGATTGATGAATCCACACCGGCAACTCACATGATGAACTCGTTGGGCTGGCAGACCACCGATGCCACGCCTCCTACGATGATCCAGGGGTTTATCACAGTCTGGCCTCCTGTCACCGAGGTCCCTCCCTCCTCTGCTGCATCACGAAAGCCCTGAATAATCAGCGGCATCACTCGCTCACGGTCCTGTGCGATGGGGGTACACCCAGAATTCATTTAATCATCTTGGTGAAATCAAGATACACGTATGTGTCAAATCAATGGACGATGAACACAAGTGGAATGAATGAATGAATGCAAGGACACATTCAGCCCAGGTCACGCACAACACTACCTTGTCGTTCATCTTCTGGCTGACGCTCAGCAGCATCAGCATGTTGTCACACTCTGTAATACCCATGGCGTAGAGATCGCTGAGGACGTTAGCACAGGCGATCCTGCCCTGAGGGGGAGGGGGACAGAGAGTCAGACAGAGCAGGAACTGGTCATGAGCAGCAAACATATCTACCTTTCATCACAGTACAGGATTCACGCAGGTTTGGGTGATTAAGATTTAAGACTTCTAAAGGTGTAAGTGACGCATCACAGAACCAAAAATCTAAATCAATTGTGCATGGACCAAAAAAACCCAGCGCTAACACACCTCAGGAGGTGAGGAATCACACACTTTTACACTTTTTGGAAGAAACTAAAAAAAGACAAGGACCAAAGCCAAACATTGCTGGGAAGACAGTGATAAACAAAACACTGCGCTTTTGCGAAACTGGCGAAATGTTACACACTGCACCTTTAAGGCGTGAATGAGCAGGTCAGGTCCTGCCCTCAGATCTCTGCTCATGTGCATGTGTCACCAGCAGCTCCAGCACTATGCAGCTGTGAATGGATAAGCGTGGGACACGTGCCACAGCCGGACTCACCATCATGTAGGGATCCTCCACCAGAGGGTAGAAGAAGTCTGTGGTCTGGACCAATGACAGCCCTCCATGTCTGAGGGGGATCACGCAGCAGTCCATGCCCACACCTGCCAACAGGGAGACAAGTGCACCATGTCATGATGTCACGGCCTGACAGAATATCACAATTTAAAGGGTTAGAGTGTGGTAAGACGTATTCATTACATTTATTACAGAGAAAGTACTTATTACAATTACAGTTGAATTCAATGATTTTGAAGTGTAACTACACATACACTTCCCTTCAAGTGTAAAAAATAAATAAATAAGTCAACTGCCTCCCTTCAGGACAGTGGTCCATTCACCAGAGTAAATACTTGATCTCTGACGTGAACCTTGAACTTCCAGTTCAAAGGCCAGATAGTTATTTGTGCTGAATCACGCTTACACACCAATTACTCGACAACTCGCGGGCTATTTGTCGTCGTACTCCCCTTTAACTGTGGTCGGCCTCTACGAGGACGCCTCTCCACAGCTTGGAGTTGTCGGTGCTTTGTATGTGGGAGGTAAAAATGTGGCTTTTATTCTCCTGTTTGCTGTCAATTTGTCAAATGAGCTGTCAATAGTCAACACATGCTAGCAGGGTTAGCTACAGTTCCGCTAGCTAACAGGGCACCAGGATGTGCGGTGCATCAGCGGGTGACTCCTGCTAACTTCGTCTCACCGAGCCGGGGGCCGGGCAACTGTTGGTCGAACTCCGACGCTTGGTCGCCGGCCTTTCGAATGGCGTCGGTCCGGTCCGGCTCCAGTCCCGCCAGGAGTTTGAGCAGAGCCTCCTGCGGGACCTTGCAGCCTCATCCTTTCAGGTCCGAGAAGGCGGTTAGACGGAACCCGCGCTCCAGGCCGTGCTCCTCGGGTTTGAAAGGCTTGTATCCCGGGGGGAAGCAGCCTTCGGTCCCTGCAACCTCCAGCGAAGGAGGGGAAATGGAGCCCGACATCTTCGCCTTCACAACACGCCAATGTCGGACGCTCGTTAGCGCACACCGGGCGATGAATGGAGCGTGTGCCCGCACGCTGTGCGAGTGCCCCGGTCAAGTGAGGACGAGAACAGTCGAGTGCAACTTCCGGTCGGAACTTTCAACGTATACATTCATTGTCCAGTGGATTTGTTTTGTCGTTATTAGCGTTACGCTTTTTTTTACATACGAATTTTAAATAGGACCAGAGTCAACAATGTATTGGAATTTTTAAAAATGTATCCGTGTAAAAAAAAAAAAAGCCGTAAGAGGTGCAGGAGTTAAAGTCTTATTTTGAAGGCGGTATGATAGTTCCGGTTCTTGTCGCTGTTTAACTTGACCCATGACAGGATGCAGGATGTACACACTGACCATGTGGGGGCTGAGGTCTGTGTCCAAATGAGTTTACGGACAAAAAGAAATCAATGGAAATTCAGGTCCTTCATATCTGATCTTTGTATCGAACTAAACACAAAGAGCTGCACGTGATGAGACACGACCAATGAGAGCTGTTTGATCGGTGGCTCCTGGGGGTCTCTGTTTTGATTGTTTCAAACATTTGGCCTGCACCAGTCATTCCTGGGACCCCGTGGACGTGACAGCACGCCCCTAATGCCCCCACATCTTAAAGGCCTCATATTGGACTGAGGTCCGATGACTGGGGGCAAAGAGACTGAGAGACGATGGAGTCTCCAGTCATTGATCAAGTCCCCAGAAGCCCAGAGATGATTAGTGATCAGCTGATGGGACAGAAATAACCAGCTGACTGTCACAGGTTCGTTAACATCAGTCATCAGAAGTAGCTCATTCACTCCCATTTTAAATGTAGACTCCGACATGTATACGTTTAATTGACTACTTAAGGTGTTAGATAATCAATTACATGAGAAGACCACTGCGCTTATTCTTATTCTTCTTTTACAGCTGTTAAGAAAAAACACATTTTAGAAGGGGCCACGCCCACATGTGGGGTTCCAGAGGAACTGACTAAGTTATCAAACTAGAAAAGCGTAATATTGGTTTCTGTGTATATTTTCTGTACCAGTATCATTTTCTCTTTTTACCACGTGGAGTCAGGAGGAGGAGCTGTACTCTGACCAGAAGGTCAGAGGTTCGATTCCTGCCTTCTGCTTGCAAGATATGAACACCCCCATTGTCTCATAAACAGATGCACAGTGTTAATGTTTGTGTGACTGTAAAGTTGACTGACAATGTGCTTAGAGGGCTCATCAAGAACTGATAACTCTGAACTGTAAATCCAGACTCATGTTTAATCAGGCTCAGAACACGTCTGAAACCAGTTCACCCTCTGCCTCTCAGTGGCTGATTTAGGATCAGTGTTTCTTAATTTCATTGTTTCAGTTTCAGCTGAAAATTACTTACAATTACTTTCACAAAACTATATAGAAATAAAGTGATAGAAAAGAGTCATTTTCATTTTCTTTCAACAGGACAATGTAACTGGTGATGTGGAATGAGTGGAAATATAAAGCAAATATATTGTATTCTTCATTATCATTATGTAACAGCTGGATGATTGAAGACAGATGTGACACATTGCGCTTTAAAAAAGCAACAGTATTACATTTATGTTAAAGAGAAATAATAAATAACAGATATAAGTCTGTGTTTAATTGGTACCATGCAAATGTATGAATCTATGAACAAAAGTTGCATGAATAGTTCCGTTCTTCTAGTCTCTGTGCAGCCTTTAATCCCCTTTTGACATCACCTGCCTTCATTCACATCAAAGACACCATGGAACCTTTAATGGTGTCTTTATGAAATGTTTGACCCATTTAGCTGTGCCTTTACAAAACCATTTAGTGAGTCAGCATGCACAACAACGACCCTAAACGCTGCCGAAACCATGGAGCACAAGTGCAGCTACTCACACTGGGCAAAGGTGACCAGAACCCGATCCAATGAGCCTGAGAGGTGCCACAGGGGCCAGCACCACCACGCACTCATGCCCAGTTACAGTGTGAACCCGGGCTGCACCGCCCCGCCCAAGAGACTGATGTGGCTGGAGGACAGACTCGCCCCATCTCATGACTGTGAGGGCATTTCAAAGTGTTCTCAGGGAACTGTCTTCATGCCTGCGTTTTTATTCACTGCTGTTATTGACAGCGCAGCTCCGACACTGAGGCTATCTGTAAACATGGGGCATCATGGCAAAAATCTGGCTTCTTGAAATGAAATGATAAACTATTATTTGATATCAATTATCAGGTCCGATGTAGGTGAAAAAATCAGGTCAGAGAAAGCAGAATATAACATTTTTTTTTTTTTTTTTATAGCTTGCTTTTGAAAATCCTCTTTTTTGCCTCAGCAGTCTGTGTGTGACTATGAGAACTGGTCTAATGGTCGATGTCTTTCAGGGATGGAAGCTTATTGGTCCCTGACCCAAAGCTTCATTATTGTTTTCTTTATCAATCCAGCCCCATGTGGGTAAAGCATAGTGTATTTATTCATTTTTTTGTGTGATTTTGAATTTTTTTTTGCTTTGTATCATGTGCAGATGTTGGTGTCACTCTCAAAAACGACCCCGGCTACAAACAGCAAGATGCTTTGGACCCCGTGTTGCCCTGTTATCTGAAGAAAAGATGGCCGATCAAAGCGACATCCACTGTCGCCAGTCCTCCCTTTTCTCCCGAGCGTACGAACATGTTGGATCGCGTCCTTTGTTTCGAATGACCGTGTCCTGAAAAACATATTCCCAGATGTGTCTCCTGTTTTGTAGATGTTCTGAAAAATTTCAAGAAATACCTGACATGTTACGAACGGGCAGAAATCCAGGACTACAAACAGGTGTGGTACGTAGGAAAACATGCCCAAAAGATTCACGGATCCAAAACCCTGTTGTCCTTCAACTCGGGCTACGACACCAAGGAGGGAATCTACAGAGCAGTAAGTGCTCCAGTATTGACCATATGAAGACAATGGATCCATTGATCGCGTGACTAAACACGTATTATACATTCCCACAGATCATCAACGACCACTTG
>JAFBJT010110356.1:10118-50953 GCA_016785325.1 Chascanopsetta lugubris
TTTTTGGCCACCCTGGTACAATATTGTCTCTTCTTCTGCCGCTCGGTGAAGCTCTTGGCAAACTCATCAGTGACGCCATCGTATAGCACCTTTACACTGAGGTCGAGCAAAGAAGCTAGCGCAGAAAAGCCCCAGAGATGAAGTTCAGAGCAAAGACATGAAATGCAACTGCAGCTCCGCTTTCTTCGGAGTGCAAACCTGCTGTGCAGAACGGTAAGGTGGAGTAAGGACAGAACTCTCTCACCTCGAAGAGTGTCGAGAATGATTCCTCTGCAATGGATTCTCCTACATTTGAAATCAAAGTGCTGTAGTTTGCTAGAGGGAAGGATTCCTCAAAGCATTTCTACCATCAGATAACAAGACGGGGTGTTTGGTTTCAAACCCGTTCACGGTAAATTTAGTTCTCCTTTCTCTGTCACTCAACAAATTACAGCCCCCAAAAGCCACAACACGCCCCTGTTTTGATTACTGAATAATCTTAAATAGGTGAAAATAGATGGGTATATACTAAACAAATGAGTAAAGGGACATGATAGGGAAATTAAATGGTGATATCCTGAGGGAAGGAAGAGGCAAGTTTATTACAATAACTTCATTGACTTTCACATGTAATGTATGACTTAGAGTTTTATTACCCGTGTTCACAGACCTCCCTGACTGAATGAGCTCTTCCATTACCTGTTCCAGGGGTCAGCAAACTCAAAACATGTGTTCACAGACAGAACTGTGAAACATGAGGCAGGGTCAAGTGATGCTCAGCCGTTAACGGACAATCACACGACGGTCAAATTCGGAGTTATGTGTCGATTTGCTTTTATGTATAACTTTTACATATAAATGATTACATGTAGATATATACTTATACAGTACATCTTACTTTGTGAGTCCAAATAGAAGTGCATACTTACTACTTCTACTGCAAAATGATAATGCAAATGATAATGATAATCATCATCGAACATTTTGATAATGATAATCTACTACTTCGAACAGTACTTCGAAAAAGTGAAAAAAAAATGTCAACAGTTATACTTTAGAAGAAAATCTTCACAGACAAAAAGAACTGAAATGGAAGCTGTGTACTGTGTAAGGTTTGGTCATTTTTGCCTCTTCTATTGGTCGAATATTACACAAGAATGACTGACTGACATTTTCATAATCACCTCCTTACCCCAGAGTGGACATATTAAAGATCTTTTGAGTTTGAATGACAACTGTATTCTACCATAGGTTCTCCTGCATGTTCAGAAGGGCGAGGCGATGGATACAACAGGAAACTTCACCGCAAGATCTTACACACTGCACCTTTAACTTAAGTAAAAAAACAAAGAAAAAACTGCAAAACAAAATATTTCTTTTTCTTCAAATATGAGAATGACCCCTCAGTTTAGTTTGAATAGAGATGAATTGTCTGACTCCCACAGGACAGTTACTCCACAGATGAGTGGACTTTACAGCAGACACCCCACTGTGTCCGCCTCAGCTGCTCAGCTCATCTGTGGGCACAGGCCAGGCTGGAAGGCATGAGAAGCTCTGTGGTGTGGATAGAGCCAGGCTTTTCAGTGGTTTACAAAAAGCAAATAAGTCATATTTGTTTGGAATTTTATTTCCCAGAACCATGTACCTTGGAAAACATAGCATGCCTGTGGAAGATGTGTTCAAATTATGTGGTCATTGTAAAATCCAATTATTTTGGACAAGTTGGAGGTATGTGGTGGTTTATGGACGTCTGGATCAAACTCAATCCAGTTTGAGTCGTCCGGATTTGTTGATGTTATTTTTCGCTGAGATGATTTGTCATATATTTATACTGAAAAGGGAAAAATAAATGCCCTCTGCTTGTTTTAACCTCACAGACGCACCGTGCCCTATGGAATGTCCAGCTACCAAGGCTCTCATCGAATCAGACGTGCTGTTGTTGGACGACCAGCTGAGAATCAGGGGGCAGAGTCTCAGCGTTGCGTCTGTGTGCTGGACGACGACATTAAGTGCCAGGATTTCTGTCTGCCGAGGTCAGTCTCCTTATTTTCAAGTTTTTAAAAAAGGTACAGTGTGTAGGAGGCAGTGGCATCTAGTGGTGAAATTGTATGTTGCAGCAGAATACTCCTCATCCCTCAGCCCACTCCTCATAGACTATAAAGTTGCCATTAGTTTATATTTCCTCTAGTTTTACCATCAGACATTGCAGAAATGTTAGTGGTTATATTCCCTGTCATGCAAAAATCATTATTTGAAATGCTGAGTCAGCATTCACACTTTCACTATTCAAACAGACATTTACTCTTATGCAAAGTATGTTGAAACAACAATTTGAAGAGGTAATAATTACAGTCAAATAAGTCAACAAGTTCAAAAAGCATTAGTTAGAAAGCTGGTTGCAAGGAAGTGAGTCAACTCTCTCTCTCTCTCTCTCGCCCCCTCTGTCGCCCAGAGCAAAAATTTGAAAAAAACAATATCGCGATCGCTTATCTGGTTAAACATCGCATTACTTCTCCAACCACTTGTCAATGATTGATGATCATTAATGGCTGTCTTCCAAGGCAAACTCAGTGCAGGCAAACAGTGTTAGGAATAGCAGTCGCGTGGACCCACGCGCCATGAAAATGAATTTAAACCCATTCATAAATGAAAAGCTCTCTACAGGCCATATGTTTGACACTGCTGATATTGAAAATTTCATGAATTCATGACAACTAATATATCATGAAGTGACTCTTTAAAAAAAAAAAAAAAAAGGCACAGTATGCAGGGCTTTTTTTAAGAACTAATACAAAAGTCATCCCTTCCAATGGTCTTCAATGAGCCACAGGAAGTGTGTGATGGTGGGTTCATCTGCGCAGACGTCGTTGTTTCGTTGTTGTTTCTGTTTGCGACAAGGTCCGGACAGATAAGTGCTGGTGGTTAGCATGATTATCTGAAGTATTAGCGTAATGTTCCTGCAACACACACCGGACACATCAAGTCCATACCATACCTGTGAGTTGGAACGTTTTCAACTACGACTGTATCAGCCTGGGAGGGGGCCAACGGTCGTTGCATGAGAAGAAACGCTTAAGACGGATCCCGAACCGATCTCCTGTCGGCTCTTGAACTCTTGTATCTGACGCACACAAATCACGGAAACGTGCTTTTTAACCTACAATTTCAAGTGTTTAACCAAACAATGTTCTCTTTGAAGCCCACTGCAGTCAGCGCCACCCAGGAGCCGGGACACACTCGCCGGCCCCGGATGACACGCTTGACCCCCCCACCCCCCACCCCACCACCCACCCCAAACTGCCATTCTACTTCTGGGGGCCACGGACCCTCTCTTTCCCATTTTGACCCCCTCACTCAACACAGACTCGCAGTCAAACTAAGAGCTATGGAGCAAGTTCCATCAGGCCGAGCGGCTTCAAGAACTCCTCTGCACATTCAGTAGCAATCCCTGGAGGCTATCCGCCACTTTTCGTTTCTCCCTGAGCACGGCACGAGGACGCTAACGCAACACCACGCAGCACAACACTATCATCAAGAATCCGGCTCCTGTCAAAGTCTGATGAAACCAACCCTCCGCACTCATTCCTGCTGCCACAGTTGTGTGGTCCGCACTCCACTCTCGTCTGTCAAACATGTATCGACCTATGAGAGACAATTATTACTCCTGCAAACAAAAAGCTAAGCGTACGTAGGTGAGGCTGAAAGGAGATGTGAGGCTCGGCTGCGTGATCAATGCCGAGTCATGCAAAGAAAACATGGAAATGGGTCTGTCCACCGGGCATCGAGCTCTTATTAACTCATTTACGTCCAATCAGCAAATATGATGATTGGTTGGTGAAACACGCAGGTTGCAAGTGATTCTGATCAAAATGACCCGAATAGCAAAGATTGAACATGGCTTCTGCCTCAGCTACTCAAAAATTTATATTTGGTCTGATAATTTATTCTTCCTCATGTTTTTATTTTCACTAACAAACCAAAATCATTTTGAGTTGGAAATGTTTTTTTGTGTGTTTTTTCTTTTTAAATCTAATTTGCCAAAGTCCTGCCATTTTGTATTATAAGTAATAATCATCGGCCAAACAAAACAGAGAATCGTTTTTGGAGAAATATAGATACTCTTATCTGAATTCATTCAATGCTGAATCAATAAACATCCCAAACAAAGATGATTATCTGATATTATACTGGATTAGATTAGATTAGATTAGTCTATATTAGACTAGACTATATCAAATCAGATTAGGATGAACAGGGCTTGATCAGATCAGATCAGACTGGATTACATTACATTTAAATATATTACATCTGCATAAAATGATAAGACGATATCATAATTTTGCATTTCTTAATCTAATGTACGAGTTTTCATTATTTACCTTTGTGTGTCTATCAAGGAGAAATGGAAGTGGACAGTAAAGAATGTGTATAGCTCCATAATATGATAAAGAGAAACAAATCATTAATCATTAAGCTTCATTCATTCAGGTCTTAACCTATTAAACAATAATAGATTGAAACTATGCAGAATTACTGGGTGGCGACAAAAATCCTTCCTTGTGAGCTCAACCAGGACGATGATCATATCCTTGTGACGTATATGACATAAGTGGGGAAAGTGGTTCCATGTAACTCGTACTCTTTTTGTACAGTGTGTATACTATCTATTTATTGTACATTTATAAATCTCATTTTGTGATATCTATATACATTAACGTGTATTGGAATAATATAAATGGGAGTGATATACAGTAGAAATGGATGTGGACTGTGTGTGTCAGAAACTACTACCACTATTTATAATTTGCTCATTTGCTGTTTGTCATTTTACAGTTACAACAGATTCAAGTGTTACATTTCTGTTTTGAACTTGGAATTGAAAAGGTATACAACTAAAACAATATTTAACATGACTGTCTTAAAGGCACAGCATTAAGGAACTTGTTTACTTAACGCTGGGCAATAGTACAAACACAATAGTGCGATATGGCCTCCTCTGTAAAGAGAATCTGGGCCCTATCACCAATTGTATACACTTATAAAAACATCAATAGGATTATTTTATTTCCATCTCTGCCAATCAGAGTGAAAACCATTGCATTGAAATCCTACACGCTGGACCTTTAATGGTCTTTCCATGAGATTAATGTCATTAGTGTTACTTGGGAACATTAACTGCTCACCCTGTGAATACAGCTCATTTTCACTCTCACACACAACCTGCTGTGTATCAGTCACCTTGGTTTGATTAAGCACCACATGTGGTTACTCTACTGTTTTTTTTATTTTTTATCATTAAACACAAATTTATTTCAAATCGTCTCTTTGTCCTCGTCTAACGCTCTTTGTCATGTGTTTTGAAACGATGTGCATGTTTGCCTGCAGTGTGATGTCGTCTCAGAGCCAGACTACACAGTGGAACGAAGTACGTGAATCCAGTGGAGTTCAATTTCCTCCATGGGAACACTGGAGCCTCTCAGGTCTGGTCTGGTCTGGTCTCTGAGGGGGGGGGGGGGGGGGGGTGCATAGCCTCTGGCATTATTGTCTCCTGGGTGTGCACAAGGTCAACTGGAGTGCCTTCTTTACTCTTCGTTTACTCTAAATCGTGCCCTCATGTAAGTTTCACAGTCCAGCCCCCCCCCCCCCCCCCCCCCCCCCCCACCCCCACACCCCCAACCCCATTCTCTTCACTCCCCCGTCGGCGGTATTACTGTATATTTACATAAGGAGCGGGTCCTCTCTACGGGGGCCGCCATGTTTTTACAGTAGCCCAGTGTGGACGTAGTTAACATCTTTTGAGTTTTAGTGTCTGAAGTCGACCATAGGTTCACCTGCATGCTCAGAAGGGTGAGGTGATCACCAAATCTTACACACAGCACCTTTAAAAGCACGGCGCCGCCTTGTCACATTGCAAAAGTATTCATATCAACCTGTAAAAAGAATTATGTATTACACATTTAAAACGGAGCTGCAGGACCTGTCCTGCAGCTGCTGCTCTGTTGTGATGTTTTCATGTTGCACATGTGGTTCACCTAAAGCTATTTACAATCAAATGAAACTGGCATAAGAATAAAACAGGTATTTAGGGAGAAATCGTGTGGACATGGATGTGGTAGTTATGATCGTGTTAATTATGTCATTATCTTTATCTGAAGTTGTTTCTTCTTGATAAGATCAGTTAAATTAAGAAAATAATATAACTACCTGTGATGATGGGTTAATTTGGCCCTTAGATGTTGAAAGCCTGTTTATGTTTCCTGAAGATAACAGAAATCTCTCGATACCAAGAAATCTTATCATTCCATCTCTGTAGATTAATCACAGGGGTATGTCCCCCCCTACTTGTTGTTTATGAGGAATAACTTTTTATTTTGATGTAAACAAGATGAATTCGCTCGGCATGACCTCGGCACGAACACCTTCCCCTTCGCAGGACAGAATGTGAGAGTCTTTGAAGCCATAATACCACCTATCATCCTGGAATGTCCTGCTGAACCTACCTTAAATAAGCCTACCCCGGAGCCTCTGAGCAAACTCTCCCCGCGCTAAGCACCAACAATATCTCCGACTGAGCGAGGCCTTATTCCCACAGTGAAGCCTGGGAACTATTCCCGTGCAGACATCCTGCCCACGCCACGGCAGCTCCAGGGCCTCCAGCAGAGCCATGAGTAAATTAATTGTTTTTAGGTTTATTCATTCATTCATAGCTAATCCCAATCATTTAACAGTCATTAATTACACAAAAAATTATGTTGTTGAGTAAATACTCCACTAAAATAGACTTATTTTGTTTAGTTTGCATTCTGCTTTTGACTTAAAGTATAAAGCACATAACACTGAATACTGAAATCTACTCTAGTATTCATTTATACATATTACATAGTACATTATACTTATTCTTATAACGTGAGACAAGGCATTAAATATATGTTGAAATAATTGGAACACTGCAATACCATATACAATCAATATAACATTTGTTGGAATGTAATTTCTTCATGTTGACATATTTACAATAAATCAGCAGTTTTTTATTTCGTTAACACTAACATACAGAGCACAAATAGATAAACAGTTAGTACTGAACTAATGTGTAGCCAATGGGGAAATGTGTTCGTGTGTTCGTGTGTCTTTCCTAAAACCTCACGTCCTCTTTGTTGGTATTACTCATTTCTTTCCAAACTCAAAATCTGCATTTTCCCCAATTTAAGAATATATTATATATTAGAATGAAATATTTGAAATGTTGGGAGAAAAATTTTATAAAGAAATGTGAATATGCAATGAATAATTAAAATAAAGGTGTTCACTTAAAGTAACTTATATGAACTGTTGCTGTGAAACCCTTCATTTATGTTTGTATAAATCATAAATGGAAATAAAGGTTTTGATCATTATTTTACATCATTTTGTATGGATTTCTTTTGTTAATCACAAAAATAAAATGATGTTGTAACCTTGGTCAGAATTCTTTATTCATTCTTTTAAAAAAGAGAAACATTAAATGAAAATATGCCAAACAAATGAGTGGGACGCACAATCGTTTGCAAGAACAAATGAAGCGAGTGAATCAGCTACGAGCCGATCGCTGTGGAATCACTTATGACCCGACTTGTTTGTTCTTATCCAGAAGTGCAGCTGCAAATTCTTAATCTCTACTATAAATTATTTATTCTTAAGTCTTGAATTTCAGTCACAGTTGCTTCAAATTTAAAAGTCAAATATGAAATGTGCCCTCTCTGATTCCTTCATTATTTCCTTAACCTTTATTTAACCTGGAGAAATCCCATTGAAATTAAGAATCTCGTTTTCGAGGGAGGCCTGGCCATGGTACAAAAAACAGTTAAAAATATTAAACAGTTAAAACACGAGCAAAAGAGAAATAGAAACATTACATTTGTTAAAGTGCTTAATGAAAGTTAAATTAATTTAATAATTCAAGAATCACATTACCTAATTTCTTTGTATAGAAATTGCAGGTGAAAGAACATTTTCTTTTATGTATTTGTTTTACATCGATGTGAAACACAAAGTGCTTCTTTAAAATGAGTGAAATGATTAGAAGCTATAGTGTTTATAGTGATTTTCAGTGTTTATTTTGTTTGAGTGAAATTCCAGCTATAAGGGGACAAAAGAAAAAAAAAAGAATTGCTCAAGAGGACATAGAGATAAAAACTTTACTTTGATTAGGAATAAATGAAAATTGTTGTTTACAAGCATGAAACAATGAAGTTTGTTGTAGGTAAGTAAAACAATATAGAAAAAAGTGCTCATCAAAATGAATAGAAAAAAAAAAATTGACTTTTATAGATAAACACCATGAGGAGTAGTTTGGTAGAAAATAGAAACTTGAACTCTGCACTGACAATATGACATTGCTGTGATCGGCAAATTAACAACGATTGACTCGTCATTGGAATTAAATATCACACCGATACGTGTATTTGCTACATTTTCATGACACAAGTGGTTCTTACGGCCTTAAGACATAATGTTTATTTTAATTAAGGCCTTATTTAGTAGCACAAATAAAGGAGTCTTAATGGCATCTTTCCTATATACTTTTTATCTTAGGTTTATTGAAAAGAAACAAAAGCAAAAAAATATTGATGACAGAAAAGAACTAAATCAGACAATCTGATAATACCAGCTGCGGCATCACTGTTATCTGTCGTCTTTCAACGAAGCGGACAGATCTTTTTGGCATTTAATTAAAACCTTTCTGTCCAAGAGGTAGAAAATAAATTCAAACAAAATCCATATGCAGCTTCTACCTGGGCGGGCCCGTACATAAAATCATCTGGGTTCAAACCAGGTAGCTGTAGATCGATAGAGGAGGGTAAAGGTTGGATGTGTGCGGACATGACTGCGTGGAGATTATAAAAAGCCAATGACTACAGGCACTATACGTACATTTGCAACAGAATACATTTAGCTATTTATAGAAAAACCTCATTGTACCTATTGAATAAATACGGAAAGGCAAATTTCCTGGTGTTCAAGGTGCAGGAAGTTAGTCTCTGGGAGTTCGTGAAAAATGTGTTGCTGCCCCCGAGGCAGGAGTCTGTAGGATTCTTCTGCGCAGTGGTAAATCATACCAGGTAAAGTCTTTCACAACATTTGACTTCTTAAGCAGCTGAGAGTCTAATCTCACATCAAGGAACTGGGTAACATGCAAACACTGGTTCATTCTGGTGGGGAATGTGAGGAATGTTCCTGTTTGAACCGTCATTCAAACTCCTTGACCTTCATATTCAGCGCTTGGTGTATCGATATAATTGGAGAGACTCAAGATGGCGGTTTGATGTATCTCTCACGAGGCTCCGTTTTTCTTCATTAAAGGGGAAATTCTTCACTTTGCGTGAAAGTCGTGACTAATCTTTGACATATCCTTTCGAAATTGTGACAATTCTTTTCATGGCTGCTTCTTCAAAGAGATTCTTGCACGCTTTTGGTTTTTTAAAGTTTGAACAATAATGGGTTTGTATTTACTTTACAAATTTCTATGAATTTTGCTTTGTTATGGACTTCTTGGACATGAGTGGGAAAAAGGATGATTTCAAAATTTGCACACACGAAAAAGATGTTGCTACATTCGAAGCAGCTTCATGGAAGAATTAGACCAAATTAGGAGTTCCTCAAGGCTCCATTCGTGAGCCAATATGGTTCACATTATTCTTGATAACTGGAAATACCTTACTATGTAATCACACGAATTCTTGCATCACAATATAGCCAACAATCAAATCTTGAAATCAAATTTGCCTGAAGGCATGAAATTTGACATCAGATTTTGATGACATCAACAAAAAGCAAAACTTAAATTTCACATCTCTTTTGAAAATGTATATTTGGAAAAATTTGGAAAAATGTAAATGTTTAGCTCGATATGTTTTGTTTTTCAAATGACAAAACACCAGAGCATTTCTGTAATAAACAGGTCAGAATCTGATACAAACAGATCTCACCAGTCAATATCTGTGCGAATGCTCCCGTCACTTTTGCTGTTGCATCCTCTTCTGTTCGTTTTAAGTTCTTATACGCTGGAGGGCAAAGGGGACGTTCTCGCTACCGCTGGGCTGCAAGGGACAGGGTTGAGAGCATAGAATGCAGTGGAATGAGAGTGGCTCATGACTCACTCTACTGGTAAAAAATGTGGTATTACAGGGTGGAGGGAACAGCACTTTTAGATACTTCTGTCGATGTTATGTTATTACTACACATTTGATATTTTTAAGTCATTTGAAATCAGAATGTTATATTAAATCATCACATATAGCCTCTTTAATGAACTCAATTTCTTACATATTCTCAAACCAGCTCCTCCTGATTGCTGCTTGATAGAGGCAGTAGCTTTGGGTGATTTGCTGCAGTTGCCCCCGAGCTTTGAATAAGTTTACACTACAGTGTGTTGCACAGTGTTGCCATTTCTGGAAACGTATTAAAGGTCATGGTCAATGGTCGCGTGGGATTAAAATAACACCTGGTGTTTAATTGCTCCCCCAAAAATCATACCAATAAAAATATTTTGTGCACAGGGTGTCGTTACTCTTTTATGGTAAAGTCTCTGGGGCTTTAAAAGAAAAATGTTGGAATGCAGCCATTTGTTGGATGGATTTCCATATATCAAATGCATAAAGGTGCAGTGTGTAAGATTTTGGTCATGTTTCTCACTTCAAACAAAATTACAAAACAATTACATACTGACATTTCCATGAATTTATAATCACCTAAACATGTTCTTTTTTTCCATGACCCTTAAATGAGCGCATTAATGTGGACATACAAAACATCGTTTGAGTTTTAATGACAACTGAAGTCTAACACAGGTTCTCCTGCATGTTCCGAAGGGAGACGGTGAGGTGATGGATACAACATGCAACTTCACCTTTAGATGTCAACAAATCTTACACACTGCACCTTTAAGAAAGACAACATAATGGACAACTGTTTTGGAGGAATCGTTGTGCTGGAAAGAAGAACGATAGCAGCAGTTGTGATAATTCATCTCTCCCTAAGTGTACTGGCTGTCAGGGAGAGTACGTTTGTTTGTTGGAGGGAAGACACAAACTGTTCTGAACCGAATGAACCAAACTGGCAGAGGGAATGGTACATGCGCCCGAGCCAGGTTAAGCTCCTCTCAGATTTGCTTCAGAAGGCAGATAGTATCACTGCTCTTAGGATTGTGAGGCAATTTTTCACAAATCCCTGGAAAGATGCAGTAATTTAAGCTGTATTGATAATGAATATGTCAGCGATTGCCGCAGATCTAAACGATAATCCAGATCTGACGGAGACGTGAAGCAATGGCTGACCAATGGTGGACTGTGTTGCTTTGCACGAGGGAATTAAAAGAGCAGTATGGTTTGAAAGCACGTAAGAAGAAAGAGAAACATTAATCAAACATTATGCCAAAAGCATACTGCGCAACTCTCAACACAGGGGAAAGAAAACACGAGTTAATGACATTTACAGTACCGTCTCCATAGGTCCATCAGAGACGATGATGCCAGACCAGTTTCATCGGGGGAATGCTCTATTTATACTTCAAGCTCTTTGGCTGGTTAAACTTCTTAACCCAAAATAGTGAGATATATACATTGCAAGGGGATTTCACGAGGGGGAGGGGCTAGTTATTGGTGAATCACATGGAGGAAAACATGATTCCTACCTGCAGTAATACGGTTAAATGTTTGTACTTGTAAAAATCTCTTTTGGATGATGATTACATTCATTTATCTGAATAGACCTGTCTGTTACAGCCTCAATGTGCCCACAGGGATCTGGGAAGTATAGTGCAGCAGTGCGTGTTGTAGCACCACACCTGTTGCAGGTGTAATTACGTGAGGATTCCTCAAAGAATTTAATAGCATTAATTAATTATTTGTTGGCCTTTGGGCTTGATTAATGTTTCCCTACAACATCTGTATTTCTGCAACATGACATCTGGCGCACACAGCTGCAGATGTCATGTTGCACACAAACAAATCCACGGCAACAATCAGTTTGGGACAATAGTCGAATGTTCCACATCACTTTGACAAGAAATATTTATATAATTACGCGTCTCCTTACCAGATTAATTAATCATCATGGTTTTCTTTCATTTTGAGTCGTGTTTTTACAGCTTGAAAAGCAAAACAAATATATCACTCAGCGTGGGCAGCTCTTGTGGAACACTGTGAGGAACTTGGGGGGTAAACACGCATCAAAACTGTATATTGGTGCGCGAAGATACTCCGGCGTGAACGGCTTATCTGTATTGTCTGCACTTTTTTCAGAATTTGGATTGGCACGCCCCGACAAGCCTCGCGGACACATTAACTGTCAGGCTGATAAAGCGATTCAGTGTAACTTTGGGCACATTGCACGGTAAATCAATTCACGCCTGTCGATGTCAAGATTATTGACAGATTTAAACCTGTACCTTCCAAAATAGAACCATAAAATATCTTATGGCACCACTTTCAGTTTCTGCATGCCAGTCAGACAGATGGTTACTCTGACCCTATAAGAAGCAGTGATGCAGTTTTAGTTACTTAAACTATAAATGGAAACATTTAGAGTGGTACAGGTAAGTCAATGCACCATCTGAGCCCACCTCTTGTTGACAGCAGTACACTTAAGCCTATTTGATCCCAGCAGGTCAGTCCTGGCACTATTTTGTTGAACCAAGGGAGGTGACTACACTCACAGCTCCACTAGTAAACCTCCTAAAGATGCAACCATCGCTAAGCAACCAGGAAGTGAAAGTGAGCATGCTCCAATGGGATGGAGTGTGTCCCCTCTGCCAATACATCCACTGGGTCCATCCAATCCATCCATTGGAGCGTTCTCATAATATGGAAGTTCATAATGACAATCAAAAAATAACAATGACTCAATTTAAACCAAAACAAATCTGCTTTGTACTAGATATTAAAGGTGCTCTGTGTACAATTTTAGTCATTACAAAACAATTACATACTGACGTTTTCATTCATTCTTTCATTCCACCCCCCCCCCCCCCTCCATCCCCCCCCCCCCCCTTCATGAGCCCATAATGTATATTTACATGAGGAGCTGGTCCTCACTACGGGGGCTGCCATGTTTTTACAGTAGCGCAAATAGATCTACTAAACATCTTTAGAGTTTGAATGACATCCGAAGTCAACCATAGGTTCTCCTGCATGTTCAGAGAGGTGAGGGTGAGGTGATGGATACAACATGCAACTTCACCTCTAGGTGTCACCAAATCTTACACACTGCACCTTTAATTCCATTAAAGAATAAGTCATTCATGTTTCATCTGAGAAATGACATCACATGACCGTCAGGCTTGTACCTTTGTCTCATGGTGAAGGGGAATTATGGGTAAGAGCATGTTCCTGCAGTGACCGGGAAGAGGGAGAGGGAAAGAGAGATAAGAAAAGAGAAAGAAGGTTGAGAAAGAAAATGATCAGTAAGGGATTACTGATCATTTTCTTTGTGAAAATTTGACTTTGAACATTTGTGCCTTCCCTTTATTTTCGTATCTGGACAACTTGCGGGCTTATAACTAAATGTCGCTGCTGTCATTAAAGGAATTATCACATAGAAACGTCTGTGTCTCCATGGTGATGAGTACACTGTGTACCCCCCGATAGAGGGTCTTTATTAAAAGCTACCATTTGTGATGTGAAAGAAGGGCTCCCTCACTACACTACTTTAAAATGGAGGTTGTGGATTTCATGAATACCTGTGGTAGTCTGTCCTCATTACGTTTCTTCCTTCCTCGTCATGAATATGGAACAACTGGATGGAAAACAAACTATTTATGTATTTATTCAGTTGCTGATTTTTTGGCAGGTCCCAAATATTTGGCGCATGAGATGTTGGATTTAAAAGATTGTGATTCATTTGCTTTTTCCTCAGTCAGATATGGTCAAGAAACACAGGTCTGATATATTATTGCAGAACCGTTTTTAAAGTTCATAC
This sequence comes from Chascanopsetta lugubris, assembly GCA_016785325.1. Taxonomy (NCBI): domain Eukaryota; kingdom Metazoa; phylum Chordata; class Actinopteri; order Pleuronectiformes; family Bothidae; genus Chascanopsetta; species Chascanopsetta lugubris. The sequence continues at coordinate 24,054 of JAFBJT010110356.1, forward strand.
AATAATCATAAAACTTGAGCCACTCGCCTCAACCAACATGTTACACTCAGGTGGTCTGGCAGATTTTCAGAAGATAAAATCAACAATCAGAGTTCTTAAATCACTTTGATTGTCATTTTAATTTTCAGCAGCACCACAACCAGAATGTTGTCATGGTGATAGGGGATTCTCTCTCACAAGACAGAGGTTGCTGGTTCAAATCCCACTTCATACGTTTGATTTTAGGAGAAAATGGAATTGGCTGTCATGCGATAGCGGACAGCATCAGTGTGAACTGGGCTTGGCTGCAAACTCCCCCCAGTCAGAGTTAACAGGTTTCTGGAGGGCACGTTCCATTGCCAGTTTTAAAAAAGGTGCAGTGTGTAAGATTTCGCTCATTTTCGTCACCTTTACATTTGACTTTTTCATGAATTCATAAGCACCCAACTGTTTTTTTCCCCAATACCCTTAAATGAGCCAACAAAAGGCACCCTATCAAACTGCACTCTCTAATATCCTCCTGTGTGGATGGATGTAGACATCCCTGTTCTTCTCTCCAAGTTGACAGCCATGCACACAACTCAACAGTACAGCAGGGTGCCAGCTACAAGCCAGCATTCAGCAAATGTAAATCAGTCAGCACTCACCATCACCATCACTCTTCCCCTGCCTACTTCCACTGCCTGTGCCTTTGAATTTGTTTTATTTATGCTCTACAAAGCTGTAATCATGTAGTCTGAACTACTTGTATTCATAAATGATGTACCTAGTGACAAAAATGTTGATCTAGACTACTTAGTTGGCAAAGAATCCGCCTTCTTCACCAACATGAGCGCGGTGTCTTGTCCCGACTCATCTGCTGCCACGGCAACAGGAGACAACTTCACCTCCGCCCCCTCCAGCCTGGGCTGAACCTTGATTTCTTCATCTGTTCCCTCTCTGAAAACCTCATGAGCCACGAGTCTTGTCTAAGTAACATCATAAAAACAAAACAAAAATGAAGCAAAAGCCATAAATTAACACGGAGGAGGAAATAAGGTGTTGGCACATGTGCATGAATGAGAACATATTGAGTGAAGTGTTTGCATGGAAAACATGAGGAACACCGAGGGGGTGTGGATAGTGAAGAACAGGATTTCTGTTCTTCCCATGAATGGGCACAGGACCATTACTACCAAAGGTTGATTGTACTGGGGCAGTGTGGGGCCACACCGCCCCTTAACTGTTGCTCCGCTGTGCACTTAATGTAAGCCACACTGGTCATGTATGCATTAGTCCTCTGGGGGCTTTGAATGGAAAATCCACAACTGAGAGAGAGAGGGAGAGGGAGAGAGAGAGGCCTTAGAGAGCATTACATTGACTTACCTTTCTGGGGACCTTCTCTAACCTCAATCACATTACCACTTGATTAACCTAAACCAATTGAATACTTAAAGGTGCAGTGTGTAAGATTTGGTGACATCTGGAGGTGAAGTTGCATGTTGCATCCATCACCTCACCCTCAACCTTCTGCGCATGCAGGAGAACCAATGGTACCCCTCAGTTATCATTCAAACTCAAAAGATGTTTAGTGTATCCACTCTGGGCTACTGAAAAAACATTGCGGCCTCTGTAGAGATGGACCCCCCCCCCCCCCCCTGTCAAGGTCCTCATGTGAATATAAATTAATGGGCTCATTCAAGAGCAATGGATTCAAATAAATATTTAGGTGATTATAAATTCATTCAAATGTCTGTATGTAATTTTTTATTAGAGGGGACAAAAATGACTGAAATCGTACACACTGCACCTTTAAAAGTATGGTATTCAAGATCTGGCGGTTGTTCCATGTAACCACATCAATCAAAACTGGCCCCGCCTCCTCCTGCCTCACAATACCAGTAGGACATAATGTGCGTACTGTGTATAATGTTTATTATTGTAGAGATGTTACATATGCTGTAGAAATGCAGAGACCTACACATGTGAATCAAGTCAACTACCAGCACCAGTACTTGGCAGTAGTTTGCCACCTGTAAACCTCCCAGACCAACAGAAAACAATAAAATGGAAGAAAACAGAAAACGTACAAATAGTACAGGTGGAGAGCAGCTCTTTAGAAAAAATATTGTATACTTAACCTTTAAATCATGGCCCTCCTTTGAAACATAATGGCTCACATTGGGAGCATAAATATTTTGAAACAAACATGCACATACAGGCATGCTCTCACGCACACAGAAGGTAAAAGCATTTCGTTGATCAAGTGAAAATGGGTTTCCGTGGAGCACGTTGCCTGTGTGACACAACTACAGTACTTTGAAGAGGTTAACTACCAACTGCCCGACAGTAATAAAGGTGATTATGTTTCTTTGTCGAGGATCTATAGGAGCCCTCAAAGGCCCCTCAAGGTTAGCAGTTATAGGGGCACTAATGTTGGCTTCCTCTGGACCAATCCACGTTTGGCGCCACAGAAACCCTCTGAAACTCTTGGAGTGAGCAATTTGGGGCCCCAGAGGGGTAGAGTAGTTTTGGGCACAAACGATGAACAACAACAACAGTTTTGATACATCACGCAAAACAGGGGGAGCAGCGCGGTGTCACGTGCCTCTTTGAAATGGTCATTGCGTGTGATTGTAAGTTTTGTGACAGACTAAAGCTCTCGAGTACCATTAAAGCTGGGGGAGCTATGCGATGGAGAGCCTGAGCATTTGGGAATCAGGCCAAATTCTTCTTGTGCGTGCACTTTTAATAAACCACTAATTAGTGCAATGTGGATTTTAAGGGTTATGTAACCAAGGAATTTGTAATTAGTCTGGGAGTTGTCCCTCAGTGGAATTTCAGCATCGGTAATCGTCCCCTCCAGGTGGGTCGGTGGCACTTCATTCTTTGTCAAAAGATCATTGAGGTATCTCGTTCAGTTTTCTCCATCCAACATTACCAAGAGTAGTTTCACCTTATACTGACGGCTCTTGCAGCTGTTTATTTTCTCAAAATGTTGTTTCTCTCGGTAACACGGCGATTTTGAGATTTACTATCCAGTTTGGTTCCTGCTGCTAGCACATGGTTAGCATCGTGGAAAAAGGTCATACTCACTGTATCGGTCTGTCAATGGATGATACCAGTCACATGATCTTCCAGGGAGGAGAGCCGGATTGTGCCTCAAGATCCAGATGAGTTGCAAGAGCTTGCATCAGAAGATTCCTCTGGTGCTTATGCATCCAAGGGAGTAGGACAAGTGGTTGGTGGAGTCTCGTCTTGTACTTCTTCAGTGTTCTGCAGATTTAAGTAAAAACAAAAAAATAAATAAATAACTGGTCACCAAACGTTGTGTCTTGATGTATCACAGTGAACTATGAAATGTCCCTTCAATGAAATAAGTAAGGTCCTGAAAGATGTTATCATCTTATGAAGTGATGCACGGCTTTGTTGAAGGTCCCAGTTGAACCAGAAGACGTTGCATCAGAAATGCATTAATTATAAACATGTTTGTTTTAGAACAACTGCATTTTCCATGTCAGTCATCTAACAATAGTATCCACAAACTATTAAGGCTTTTGGTTTTGTGTCAGATATATATACGACAGAGTAATGCCATCATTAACAGGCCTCTGATAAGGGTTTCTAAAGAGATATTTGCAGGCTGTGTGTAATTGAATTGCAACAAATGATCAGGCGGTGTGAATAGTAGAAGCCATGCAAGATGAAAAATCACTTTGTGTTCCACGTGAATGAATGTTTAGCAAAGATAGCTGGGTCAACAACATTTGTAATGGATCATCCATGTTGTATTTCACACTCGAGGCTGAGGGTGGGATCGTGTGATAGGAGCCTGATGAATCAGTCTGGGAAAGCACCCAATGAGCCAACGTTTGAATCAACGTCAGAGTTTCCAAACGCTGATGTTGCAGCAGCTTTAAAACTCTGGATTAGTGTGAATGCCAAATGGAGAGAGGCCACGTAACTGTAGCAGAGTTGATGTTTTCAAACGAAAACATATTGATTAGGAAGTAGCTTAATGGGCCAATTGTCTCTACGCTCAAGAAACCATCATTGAACTCAAGACCATGACATTTTCTTCGTAGCACGCCATGTTCACCTCACAATGGCTCACACGGACACATTGACTTTCAAAGAGCGAAGCTGGTGCTTGAAAACGCAGGATAATCAACATGCATACTGGGAAACCGTGCTTCTCCGAGTGGTCTGCGTCATATTTGTTTGCACGCGAACAGACTTATGCTGTTTGAGAGAAGTTTGGAGAAGATGGACAGGTGCTTGTTAGCAAGGGACAGCAAGATGTTCCCGACACAACCTGTACACCTGACAGAGTTAAGGAGCTACGATTAGACGCCATTGTCCAAAGGGCAGCCACGGGCATAATTCCTGTAGGAGCTGAGGCTAATGCTCACGGAAGGGTATCTTATTTAGGAGGCTTTTGTGTGCTTAAGCTTCAAGGGATCTTATTCATGTGCTCCGAAATCATCCTGTCAACATAACAAGCGCTCGTGTTTCTCCTGAAAGGACTGGAGATCAGAAAAGGTCAAAGGTCAATCATGTCTGTGAACATCTGCCACTCATCCTCGGGCACTTTGAGATGTATTCCCACGATCAGCTGTAATTAGCAACACAACCATTCAAATGAATATATGGCAGAGAGTGAGAAGGTTCAAGGAATGTGGCGTGGTGTTATGTCATCGGCATCTACAGCGAGAGTCCACCCGCACTTAGCTGTGCATCGTGAGACAGAGGAGGAGGAGAGAATCAAGAGGCCCCGAGCAATCTCTTCCAAGTCGAACCATGAGCTCCGCTCTGTCACACAAGAGACGGAATCCGTGGCACAAAAAGACCAATCGCAGAGAGAGATAATGGGGGGAGATTAGGTCGTCTGTTTTCTTTAGCGAGTGATGTGCTCACTGCTTGTCCATCACTGGTGAAACCATATAGAGACACTATACACAGCTAATGACCAGTTTGTGTTTCCACATCTTTATGTTGTCATCTGAAAGAGCTAAGTGCTGTTATTTATTCACATTAACTTTGCATTCTTTCCACTTCATGCACTCATGAATGGATCTGTAATAGCTGTAACGGCTCAGTGCTCCTCACTGCTGTAGAAAGATGATAGCGTGTGTTTTGGTGGCTATAGCAGCCCATGACATCAATTACCATGTACCCTTAGAGGTTCAACACACACACACACACACACACACACACACTTTAGATACAAATCTGTGAAAGCTCTGTCCTTCTGGTCAGTTAGAGTATAACTATTGTATCTTCCTAGCTTTTATAATAATACAATTATTTTGACACTTAAAAGTAATATCAGATATGTATTTTTGTCCTCATTTCAGATAGGTCAGATGTTGTTTAAAAGTCCAGTGTTGTGAAATTATGTCAATATCCACCAGCAGGTATTTTAAATAAAAAAGGGTAAGTTGATGGGTATTCGTCTGCAACATCAAACCTGACCACTTGGAAACACTAAATCCTACTCACTGTGCATTTGAGGACCACTTCAGGTGTAAAGCCTTGAAAGGAAATGCCTCATTGATTAAAATGTATCTAACTACCGTGCTCATCACAGCATTCAAAACATGAACACATAGACGATACTAGTGCCTGTGGTGCCCCGATGGTCCAAATACATCAGTATGGGTGGAAAGAAGCTGTCCACTGGGTGTGGTCCAAATGATATCCTATATTTGAACTGTGATCATTATCTGTCTTTATTCAATCACCGTTTAATCGTATTTCCTCCAGGCCCCCAGCGGGAGCTCCTCGCCTCCCATTTCTGACTAGTTATTGAATCAACTCAGCACCCAGGTCAGACTTGATACCTCAGGCGTTCAGAGTTCAGCTCTGCCTGTGTCTGTGGGCTGAGCTCAGCGGAGTGATTTAGAGACGGCAGATGTTTTATTAACACGGCGACACACTGAGGAGGAACCCTCTGTTCTTCATGAACCAACAGGCGTCACCGACGCATGTTGACAAGACCACGTACACAATAAAGTCATTCTATTTGTTGTTCTACACGCTGACCTCCTGATCTGAAGTTCAAATTCAGTCTCCATGGTAACACAAAAGGGCCTATATCTGCCAATTCATAGTTTAATACAAATAACATGGCAATCAAATCTGTGTGATTGCGTTTATTAACTTTAATTGAAAAGATGATTAAACTGTACCCCACACTCACCGCACACACACAGCAGAAATATAATAGCAACTAATGATCTCTGTGTCTCATCCATTTGTAATAAGCAGGTAAACAAAGATACACATTAAAATGATATATATGAATGAGTGGTGTAAAAAAAAAAAGGAAAAAGAAATCACGATAAACTAAGATAATAAATTACGACACTCCATCACTGGGGCTAAGGCCGATTCAAAGAAATAAAAATACATCCCAGTAAAATGATTTTTCAATATAAAATAGTATGTAATCCAGAAGCACAACATCAAAGCTCAGTTAGACGGACGACTGAGAAGAATTTCCTGAGTTTTCTGGTAAAAATATCAAACCTCTCCGCCCACTTGTTTTAAAGTGTGGCTCTGTGTTGGTGTTTGCCTCTAACTTTCATGTCAGACGGGATCATTAACTACATTATTGGGCAATTATGACATAGTTGAAATTCTTGCCGGCTGAAAAGCTCTCCTTTGAATTCAGAAAAGTTCCTGGAAGTGACACTGTTTTCAGTACACTTGTGATTGGTGGGGGGGGGGCATGTGTCGTCCAGGTGTGAAACACATTTGCATTGAGGCTTTCTAAGATTTTGACCTCATTGTGAACTTAGGGAGGCCTCAGTGGAGATGACAGACAGACCCTCACCGCCGCCTTTATTTGTTGTCGGCACGTTCAGGGGGAGAAAAATTAGAGCGTGTTAGTTTGTTTACTCAGGTGGGAGTTTCTACGCTGACCTGAGGTTTGACAGCTGCACAGCCAATACACACAAACACACACACACACAGTCATGACCATGCTGGACGTGACATATACTGACACTTTCTGTTGTTTGCACATGTTGAGAAAACCGTGTAAATAAACTTGTTATAATGACAATGACAAATTACACGTGTTACATTTCTTCAGTGTGATGTCACTTTTTATATTAAACAAAAAGGCCCGATATGTTTTTACCATGAAGAAATGATCCTGATCTGTGCACTGGGTCAGAATATTCTATTAAAAAGGAGAATATTTCTGCTCCTTGTTTGTTTACTTAATATTACAATGTTGCAATATTACACAAAATCTATGCGAGGTATTTCTGAGAAATGTAAGGGAGCAATGGGACAAGGATTGTTTTTGACTTTTGTATAGTTCCTGAGTTTTGGATTTAGTGACACCTGTAGCTGCTTTATTATACTAAAAAATATATTAAAAAAACAACAACAACAAAACATACATAAAACCAATAGTACATTTGATTTTCCTTTGAAATTATTGCATCTGAATCTTAGGCACTGGACCTTTAACCTATTAATAATAAAATAAAGCAGTGAAAAATAACCGTTTTGTTTTCTTCTGTTCATTGTCTGCCGAATGGAGACGGTGCTGTGGGAAAGAATTTCCCCAAGGGGGCAATAAAGTCTACTATACTCTACTCATATACTGCACCTAACATACCTGTAAGGAGGCAACACATATACAGTAAATGGTGTAATTCATTGTTGACTCCCCTTATAGATGTGATATGTGTGCTGATGGCCACATGGTGGCAATGATATACCATCAGCATTCACATACCATGTCTCCTCACACCCACTCGAAGCAACCCCTGTTACTGAACGCGTTTACACAACACTGACATTCCCAGTTATTTTTTAAATGGGCTTTTACTGCGTGGCCATATTTCCAGTACACGTAATATCGCCTTTCATTACCGGGGATATCAAGAGATGGGGCCCAGAGCATCATTTTACATTCCAAATGTCCTCCACCTATAAGTCCGGGAAGTTGCTCCTCAGCTCTTTTCTGCACATCCTGTGAAGGAGCTGAAGGACACCCACTGGAGCGTGACAGGAACTGATTTTCCTGTATGCATATTTGCATTCGAACAGAACACTTGCGCAGAGGAGCCAAAAAGGGTTTTCAGCACAGTGGGTTCCGATGACTCACCAGAGCAATACATCACCCACTCAGCTCTCACTCACTCAGCGCTCCTCTCTGCAGTGCAAGGCCATGCAGGGCACTGGGAGGTGTGTTGGGAGGTGGTGGGGGCACAAGGGGGCATGCATGAAAATGCAGTTTTCAGTTAAACGCGTCTCAAACATATGCGACATGCAAAGGAGGGGATCAGTGTGAGAGACGCAGAATGGTTTTACGGTGCGAACGTAATCAGTCTGACATACATGACTACGTTGATTGAAAGTAATAATATGCACCACGTAGCTGATTGACATCATGTGAATTTCATAATTACACAGTCACAAGCACTGATACAAGCACCAGTGCATTCCAGTCGACCCAGTGACACCAGTGTCAGATACCGCACCACTAAACCAGGAATGCGTAAGAACAACTGCAGGAATAGCGATTCTATTTCCGTGTATCCTCCTCCGCTGATATGGTATTATGGATCCTCAGTTGTCACCAACTCATAAGGATATATGAAATGAAAATAATATCTTACAGTTTAGGATATGACAAAAATAGGCAACACAAATATAACCAAAATTATAAATATAATATGAAATATAAAAATACAACGCAAATTCTCATCTTTTCTGCCTTTTTAGTTCTGTGAAATGAACATTTAATAAGTCTAATATCGACCAATGAAACATAAAGTTCTCGATACCTTCCTCACATCATCATCGCTCCCTCTGCTCATGGGATCTCTACTCTTGTTCTCCTGAGCTCAGCCCTCAGACACCAGGTGCTTCACACACCCACTCACCTGACATACCACACCAAACTGCCTCAAGCCATCTGCCGGCTTTACCCATCCAACGAGCCCACATCCACCCAGGCCTTTACATCAATCCCCTGATACCTGCTGCACAAATTAAAGCTGCAGTATGTAGGATTTAGAGATAGCAAGTGGTTTTAAAACTGCATGTTGGAGGTAAATACCCATGTCTGCCCATCACTTCCACTCGCTGAATATCCAGGGCAGCCCTCAGTTATATTGAGATGTTACACTCAAAGGAAGCTGCCCCAATGAAAACATAAAGAATTTAAAATAAGTGAATATACTCAAATGTTTTTCGTTTCAAATTCCTTTTCCAGTAGAAATAGAAACGCACTTCCTTTCATTTTCCAAAAAGCACAAACAAAATGTTCAATATGAGATTCTATAAACCACCTAAGTCCATATAGAAATCAAGGGGTGTAGCCAAGGTTGCTCAACCAATCAGGAGTTAGTCATAGTAAAGGTTGGTAATGTTTTGAGAAATTATAGCTCATTGAAACCAAAGTGGAGAAGGGAACATTTGAACATCAATCACTGTAATAGAGCACCACAAGTATTCTTTGATCAAATATACCAGAGGTGAACTTTGACAAAAGGCATTATAGGGGATCAAGACACTTTCACCCAAATCTTACACACTGGACCTTTAATACAAAAAAAAGATTTAAGTGAAAAGTGAACTGTGCTAAGATGACTATGAAATGATAAATCTCTTTCTCAATTCAAAGTTAGACAATATCATTTAATTATTACATTAGTATCCCATTTTACAATGTTACATTAGCTGTAACATTTTCTTTTCTTTTTTTAAAGGTTCAGTGTCTAAGATTGCAATGAAGTTCAAGTTGGCAAAATGACTTGTGTGTTGCTATTGGTTGATTATGTCATTATGAGACTGTACACATTGTTCTTTTCTTCACCCTTGAATAAGCTCTTCAAATCTGCCACATGACCTCTTCATGGAGGCGGCCATGTTGCACCACCAGATGTTCGACAGTAGCCCAGAATGGACCAAATTTCTTGTTTTTGTTTTTTTAGTGATAACTGAAGTCTATACTATAGGTGCTTGGAATGTAAAGGGTATGGGGGAGAGGGAGAGGGAGGGGGAGGGGGGCGTCAGCTGCAAAATGCAACATCACCACTGCCAATCTCCATATCCTGCATACTGTGCCTTTAAGGTCATCAGCACTGATCACATGAACGATGTCAGATGCACTCTGCGTTGTGGACTTCCAGCAGCTGACAGGTGTGTGGGTGACATCTGAGGGCAATGTGACACAGACACGAGAGGAGGAGGAGGAGGAGGAGGATACATATCTGAAATGTGCAATTTCAGGAAAAAAAAAAAAAAAAAAAAGAGGATACTCATCAAAACACATGACATCAATTCCATGAATATCAATGAATGATTTTTTTAAATTTATTTTATTTTCTTTTTTAAATAAATGATCACCTCCACAGTGGGAGGAGATAACCTGAGAATGAATGAAGCAGGCACAGAGGCTGCGTGTCATCCCCTCGCACATCACGCATGCACCACGTTAGGAGTCCCCCCGCTGCCTCCACCGAGAAAACGCCCCTCCACCCTCCTCCCCAGCCCTTCCCCGACTCTGAGCCATCCTCACCGGCTCGTGTGCCTGCGCCGTACCCAGCCTACGGGGCTTTCATCTCGGCCGGGGCCAGGCTGAGCTCTGCGGGGCGGTGGCGGCGGCGCGCGTCCTCCATGATCACAAGCCGGACCGGAGCCTGACACCTGGGCAGGATCGGAAGGGACAGGTCGGTACCGGCTGTGCGGTTTTCCTCTATTTATATATTTATTTATGTATGTATGTATTTATTTATTTATGTATTTATCTATCTATTCGCTCGATGATGATGATGATGATGGTGCTGGTGCTGGTGATGATGACAGCGGAACAGGTGCATGCTGCATTTCGCCGGTTGACATTGTAGCGGAGGAGGTGGAGGAGGGATGGAGGGAGGGATGGGAAGCGGCTGTGCAGAGAAACGCGCACCGCGTTGGAGCGTCAAGTGTCACGGGTGGATGGAGACGGTGCAGCGTTCATCCCACCGGTTAATCGGGTCTGCACACAAGCCCCTTTAAAATCGCTTTATTCCACGCATCTCAAGGCCCAGCGTGTGCAGGTGCACCGTCTTATTTCACATCGCCGTGCACTCCGACCCACATACAGTGGGTGTTAGTTCCATTCTCGGACATGTCAGTGCGTAAAACACGGCTCTGTGAGTGTGTGTGTGTGTGTGTGTGTGTGTGGGGGGGGGGGGGGGGGGGGTAGTCTTTGTGCTGCCTGCGTACAGAGGCGATCCACAGCTGATGCTCAGCATAATGAGCTAATTGAAGACGGAGTGTGTTGTCGCGGGTGTGGCACAGGGGGCGGGCGTGGGCACATCCACGACCACAGGGTCAGTGAGCAGTGAGGATTACATTACACATCACATTAAAGGGGGCATGCCCCTCAGATTTAGCCAAGACAAACTGAGTGGGCTGTATTTACGTAAAAAATAAATTTAAATTTAAAAACAAATAAGACCAATTAATGTTCTGTTATTTTCTTAAAAAGAAAAGTGACGAGGAAACTAGCAGAAGGAATCTATCAATCTAAATACAAACGGAGAGAAGTTCCCTTTAGTACGAGTCTGATCCTCATTACATCTGTTGAATTAGAACTTAAAATATCCAGAAATGACCGAACATATAATTAGAGTGTTTACATAAACCAGTGTTACCAGAGATGACAAAGCTATTTCACAGAGACAGTAACAGTAGACAGGTGCGGGCCTGGCCACCCTGTAATACCACGTTTTCACCACTAGAGTGAGTCATAAGCCACAACAGCACTCAGCACTCAATGTGTTTTCTCAAAGTAGGACAATGACAAATAGCGAAGACGCATACTACATCAGCTTTGGTAGCACCTTTACAGTTATGACCACAGACTGTAAATGAGGATGGACGACAAATCTCCGTTTCCTCCCACCATTCAAACACGAAGCCAGAAAAAACAAACTGAGAGGAAAAGGGGGACCCGTCCGTTTACATTTCAGCTGCTACCAGGACCAACACTTTGATGTTAGTGCCGATACCCAACTCTACCTTTTCTGTTTTTATGCTGTCTCCACAAAAATGCTACTATCATATCATGCACACAAAGTGAAAAACTAACCGGTTATATTTTCAACAACAACAAATCAAGCTTGTTCCTCCATCTCTACCGAAACAACAGTTTGCAATGCATGAAGTCAAACGAGACATTATTGATAAAATCCACTCCTACTATCAAGTTTCACTGTAGCACAAGTCAGACTGAACAAGTGACCACTATCACTAATGCATCTTTCTGTTCTGCTGTCACTCCTCTCATATCCGCCTCCTCTGCAAACCACAGCGCAGCCTACAGTAACTCACAGGCAGAGAGAGAGAGGGGGCAAATGAAATCTAAAATCCATCCATCTGTCTATTCATGCATCCTCCAGTCTCATTTTCCCTTCTTTCACCTGCTCCACTTTCGGCCTCCCCGGTGTGCATTACAATGGTGCTACTGTACGCTGTGTGGCGCAGCGCTATCAGGCCCATTTATCAGTTATATTAAAGGGCAAGGCCTCATTTGTGTGGATGCATGCTGTCAAAAGGTGCCATATTTCATCATTTCTCCACGTGTCTTGTTGGAGCTTTCATATCCATGGCAGATCTATTTTGTGATTTCCAGGAACAAAAGCCTTATCTGATCTCTTATACCCATCTCATGCTGTCCTTGTTCTGTGAGAGCTACGGAGACAGACACAGCCGGGCCAAATACTGGTAAATAGATTGCAGCCTCTGGCTTTAGCCCTGTACGGTGAGGAGCTCCATCCTAAAAGGCTCTGTGCCTGGCTCTGGTGTCGTGCTGACGGTCCACCGTGTTGCACCCAGTGTTCAGAGTCCAGAGTCCACCGCCCCTGGCTGCAGCTCCTTGGCTGCGAGACCAGACCGGTACAGTGCCAGTGTAAATCCAGGCCAGCCAAGGGAGCCTGTGTGACTGCAGAGTCAGAGACCACCAGGGAAATCTGGGTGGTGGATGTTCATGCAGCTGTGACAGTAATGGTGGGATACTGAGGAGTGGATTAGCAGAGGAAGGAGCAGTCTATGTTTCCCTTGCTGCCAGACCATGTGGAATTTTGAAATGGATTTTCGGGAATGAGAAACCAGGACCGATTCCCAAAAGCAATGCATTGTTTGCAGTCAAAAATCTATTTAAAAAGGTAATACAATAGTTGGAGGGTCAACTAGTAAGGTTTCCTATGATAGACAGTGGTTTCAGGGGGGCTGTGCTAGGGGGTGGTGACATTACAAAGTGACAAAAGTCCTTGTTTTAAAGCACTGAAAAGACTGTGTGTACATCGACATAAATGAAGGCCATTGACACCTCTTAGGCATTTAAATGACACCTTCACTCAAGATACAGTATATGTAAAGTGGTCTTTAAATACCTGCAGGAAACATTTACTGACTGCTTGTATTCAAGGCCAATGGCGGTGAGTCAGTAAATGAGTGAGTCTGGCTGCAAATAATATATGTAATAAAAAGAAAATATCTGCCAATGGCCCCTCTGAGCAGTTTTCTGTTGTACCCATAATAGATACGATGTCTCCGAGAGTTCCTCAGATGGAGGTACTTACAGCAGGGGTTCATAGTCGACACGCATTTGCTTTCAGGACCGCCCAAATTCTTTGATTCGACCGGTGCCGGAAACAGTCCACAGAGATTTTTCGCCTGTATTGACGCATCATCACAAGGTATAGCTAAAGATTGTGAAGCTGCACAACCACGATCCACAGAAATCTCAAACAGGCCAATTGAGTAGCATGAACTTATTGTCACGTTCCAGAAACCAGTTGGAGTGGATTTGAATTATGAGACTTAGGAGCATGACCGCTGCTGAACACAAAATGGCTACACTGTGGTCATAAGGAGACAGAGATGATTAGCAGCGATACTCAAGTGGACTGTGGCATTTGAACGATGCTCATTAAGTACAAAAGGGCCCAACGCGTGCATAAGAAATACATCCTCCACAGCTATTAGTCCACTACAAGGCAGGATGGATCCACTCAAGATGCTCAGTTTAAACTTCTGTTGATCACGTTTCAAGACAATGAATGAGGTGCAGCCATGCAATGGACTTTTTGGAACTTTGCACTGAATAAAGTGGCCGGTCAGTAAATATTTGTAGTGTTCACGTGCACCCAGGGTTAGTGGCGTGGCATCGTTTGTTGCTTTTTCTGATTTTCTGTCTTTATAAGAATCTACGGGACCAATTTGTACTAAACAACCACACTGAAACTTGCTGGGAAACTGGGTTATGGAATCCATTATATTATGGGGTAGATTTAGACATGGGAACCACTCTGGGAATTTGCTACTGTTCTTTTTTTTAATCAATGCGAGGCATGCAGGGTGAATCACATGGATGCGGATGAAAAAGAAATGGCACATTTAGTGGACTGTGTGGTGCGCCTCCTGATTGAATTGAGTGTTGGGCCTTGGCAGAGATAAGCGCTCTAGTGACCATCGTTCCAGGTTGTGCATGTAAATTCATGCTTGTACTGCACATACTAGATGGAACACTGAACACCCCCCCCCCCTCCCCCCCCCCCACCCCCCAAAGTCCCATTTCAAGTCAACCTGTTATTGATTTGTAATAGCTCATTGAAGCAGGGCAAGAGGTCTGATCACAACACAATTGGAATCCCCCACAAGATAAACTCATGTTGCGTGGAAGTCACCGGAGCTTTCAAAGACACAGCAGCGGTAAAAGCAAACATTTAACCCAACACATGGAGTATTACCTACACTAATATGTTGTGAGAAACAATGCATGGCTCATAGAGACATGCACTTTAATGGCAGTCTCCCTGTAACATCATATTAAGAGATTGGGAACACAGGTATTAATCTTTTGGTGTCATTGAGCTCTGAGACAATGAGCAACTGTTGACTCGCGAGCGAATGCACGTCAGTGATAACCGTCATGTCACATTCCCTTAATCAAACGTATGCTGTTACCATCTGGCACATCAGATGCATTTCTGATGCATTTCTGATAAATAAAGTATTTCAATTCAATTCAATGAAGAAGAATCTAACCCCACATTTTGACTCTTTTAACCATTCTGTATTGTATGAAAATAGTCTATCATTAGTTTTGATCAACACAGAGACAGATACCAAAAGGGAAAGTCAGTGTAGCAAAGTAACACTTAGAAGTAACACTAACATGAATGGAAAAGTGTTTCAGTGTCTAAATTTGTCAAATATAAAAAAGTTAAATGATCATTCAATCATCGCTGAAGCCAAATTCCACAATGATATCATGACATACTTCATATTACATCCTCATCAAAAAGGTGTTCTATGTGAATTTAGAATCTATAATAGTATCCACTTTGAGTGGCAGGCACGCTCGGTACCATGATCCACATCTTGTTTCACTGCCCTTCCTGTTGCTGGCAAATGATTTGAGAGCAGACCAGAGGATGAAACCCCTCCACTTCCACCCACCACCGCTGTGCCCACTGTCACTTCATGGAGCCCACCCCAACGTGAGCCGTCACATTCCTCTGCACCACGCCACCATTCGCTTCACCTCTCCCATCACGCGAACGCCTCACCCAGCAAGATGATGCCCACAGTCTCGATCTCTCTCTTCCCTTTGTCTTTATCATGCTTTGATTTGCGTGACAGACAAAGTTAGGCTCGCGTTTCCGTGGCAACTGCATTTTAAAAAAAACAGGCTCGTCTCATGCCTCCGTGTTGACTATATTGTCGGTGGTGACGTTCCCTTCCATCGTCTGTGGAGTTGAACTGTGCTGCAGGCGCAGCAGGGCGCCTGTCACTCTCATGTCAGTGCGCTGAGGAGTGCAGAGATATGTTGTGTTGTCTGTTTGACTGTGGGGACTCTCACAGAGGGGAGAGATCATTACTGGTTACACAATACATATAAAAAGGTGTTTACAGTAGATAATTGTATTCTGCTCACAGAGGGTGATGGGGGAGATTGTTATTTTGGATGCAATGTAAAATTGTTACTCCATTTATCAATTTCAGGGATTTATTTATTTATTTACGTCTGCATTATTGTTACAATTTTCAGGCCAAAAAAAGTACTAAGTGAAATTCTTAATTGCAACGGCACAATTAAAAAGGGCCAGTATGTAAGATAGAGGCGAAATGATATCTAATTCAATTGGCAAAAATGGAATGTAAAAAAATACAAATGAATATGTCTGTTAGTGTAAATCACTTAATTGTTGCTTTCATTACTCAAGATGGAGACCTACTGTATATATTCATATCAGGAGCAGGTCCTCTCTGTGGAGGCTGCCATGTTGCCTCTCCATGTTTTTATTTGAGCCCATACACAACAAACTAAACATCACCTGAGATGTGATGATAACTGAATGCTATTGGAGGTTCCCTTGATGCTTTGGAGGGAGGGGTGAGGTGAGGGGAGATTCAGTTGCACCATGTTGCCAGATCATACACACCAACCCTTTAAATCTTCGTGCAGAACTGGCTCAGCAGCCAGACCCAGGAAGTTAGTTGTAATGTCTTACTGTACGAGTTGACTTTTTAAAGGGAATAATTGATCTTGATGAGAGAAGCTCGGACATTTTAATAAACTGATGTTTATGTCCAATTCGCTGCAGCAATAAAGAAAAATCAGCATCTAAATGAATGTAAAATGAGATTGGAGATTGAGGAGGGCAGGGGTAAGCACTCTACTAAGCACCATAAATGTGATTATGCAATTAGCAAAAATTGCTTGATTGAAATGAATGTTCTTCAATTATTTTTGCCTCAGAATGATGAACCGGTACAATATAGTGGTGTTATGGGCAGAATCTGGATTTTCTCATATTGCTCTGTGCAGGGATGATGTTCACCAGGCTCATTGAATAACGCATGGCTGTGCACACTGTAACAGCTGTGGTTATACGGGTTTGTGCACGCAGTCTGTGAAGGAAATATTAAGTTGGAGTGGCTCATACAGTGCGATATCTGTGAGGCTGTGTCGAGGAGGAGGAGGAGATTGCAATGCTGCATTATATTGCACATCGTAAATAGGAAGATATACAGTGAACTGCCTGGAGTCAGTCTTGCTGAATCTGACTGTATATGTTAAGTCTTGCAGGGTGTGTGTGTGTGTGTGTGAATATATCAACAGTGTTAAAATGTCCACATGCAGCCTCAGTGTGTTACTCTATCTTAAGGATTGTCGTAAAAATCATGTTTTTGGATTGAAAAATGGTCTAAAGGAGGTTGTTGTGCACTATTGGATTTCAAATGACCTTTTAAAGGTGCAGTGTGTAAGATTTGGTGACATCTGGTGGTGAAGTTGCATGTTGCATCCATCACCTCACCCTTACAAGCATGCAGGAGAACCTTTGCCATTAAAACTCATATGTCCACTCTGGGCTACTGTAAAAACATGGCGGCCCCCCGTACAGAGGACTCACTCCTCATGTAAATATAAATATACTAATTTATCAGTATGCAATTGTTTTGTCATATTTTTTCTACCAAAAATGACCCAAATCTTACACACTGCACCATTAACCAAAGATGGAATAGCCACATGTTGTGTTACATATCCTGACACGACCCCCTCTTTACTAAATGGATGTAAGATTACTTTGCGGTGTCGAATGGAAGAGACCTGCTACACTCCGCTCATGTAAACCGATTAATATTTACGATATTCCCCTCGTTAATCAAACCGTGCATTCTGACAGCTCATTTACAGAGATTCCGCCGCCTGATTTGTTTTAATCAGCGAAGATTAGCTCTACAATGACCCGCTCCCCCTACTCTAATCATTCTAATGCGCACATTTACCACTGTCTTTGGATCTATGTGATAATGAGGCAGACGCATTCAAGCTTTAGCGATTGTACAATGTTTTTTCTACAGTCTTTTCATATCGGCTCCAAAAAGGTGGAATTCTGCGCTGTAGATGTTCAAGTGTAGACACCCTTGGAAATCCCTGTGTGGAAGTGGAACCCTCCTCATGAGACGGTGCAAATATACGACATCATCTCAGGCAGCGCGCCTCCCCTCTGCTCTCGTCTCCTCCTGAACCCGCGGCCTCACTCCATTGGAAACGTATCATTAATCTCAGCGGCACTGTGACATGATTTGCGGACAGACTGAACAGTTGTACTCTGCCATTCGCTCCCGAGACTGCAGAGAGCCAAAGGTCTGGAAAATGTGTGTGCGCATGAACACAGCCCCCCCCCCCCCCCCCCCCCCCCCCCCCCCCCCCCCCCCGTACAAGGACAGCTTGCCACTCCCTCTTCCCCAACCCCCACTGTCCTGAACCTGGTTTCGCAGAGAGCCAGGCTCTGCCCGGCGAGCAAGAATTGATGGACTGGCCGCATGTGCCATTAGAAGGCAAGCGCTGATTATAAAGCCGGGATGTGGAGCGGGCTGCATGATGAAATGGCGAGTCTCGACGTCTCGTGATTGGCTAATGCAGTGGGTGGCTTCTGCGGATGTCAATGTTAATACAGTAATTCATACCGTGCGATGCCTTCTTACAACAGTAGCTACTTATGCCTGGATCGACATTAATGACATAAAAGTCAAAGTAGTTTATGCGTAAAAGTCTGCGTCTAAGCTAAAGCGGATCGGAGTGGGCGATATAAAGCAAAGACCACGCAAACAATATAAAATCAGTTTGATTTATCCTCTGGGGAAAGTGCATGTCTGCCTGAAACAGAGTTAAAGTGAGAGAACTAAACCCTCTGTCGAATTTAATAGGAGGGAGAAAAGTAAACATTTATATTTACAATGCAATAAATAAGTCCCTGAAGACTTGCCGTAAGATTCATGGGGTTTCTTTACAAATGAAATGATGGCAGGCGTCTCAGTGGTGCCGTGTTTACACTTCTGTCAAGTACTTTGAACCGTCTCATGTTTAGACTTCGGCAGCAGTTAAAGAGATATTTCAGACACGATTCGGAAGTGTTATGTCCCTCCGCACCGCCGATAGCGAATGATAAACACTGAGATTGCAGCTTGTGCTGGTCAAAAGTCACCATGGGGAGGGATTCACTTCCGAAAACTGCCAAAGATCCTGTGGGGCAGCCAACCTGTCCGGCTTACTCACTGCAGCAACAACAATGGCACTTTGGACAAAGGGAAAAGAGCTCGATCTAAAAATCACATTTGAACATTTTGGTGAAATCTCCTAAAATGGACAGATGGCTAGGTTGGAGCACAGTGCCTTTGTGTCTGAGTGAGTGGGTAATATCTCTTTAAATCTCCAGATTAATGACTAGCCTAATTAACAGGAGTAGAGTTTAGGGGGAGTGTGCTTTGTTCATTCTTGTAAATGATGTAGTCACAGAAGTCATTCTGGCAAACAAGAGAAACACTGCCTGGAGATCAGAGTAAGCACATTATCTACACGGACCGCTCCTCTCTGCAGCACGCTACACATCACTCCTGCTTCTGCTGCAACACTGTGTCAACAAAATTAATTATTTAGCCAGATAAAAAATAAAAAAATGGCAGGGTGGGATACAAAGTTAAAGATTGTTTAATTTCCGAGCTGGCTGTTAAGCATTAGGCTTATCAGTGAGGTTGTTGCATCCATATGGCGGATGTCACGATGGTCAGATCACATGCAGATCAGTGATCAGGTTATAGCACTGAAACACTGGAGGATGCAGCCATGTATCCAGGGATTGTATAGATATATACAAACTGCCAATGAGGTCAAAACATAGAGAGTGATCATGAAATGCTTGAAGTGATGATGCTTTTCTTCCAACAGCAGCAGCTGCACCTCATTTATTCAAAAAGGGAACAATGCTGGTGGTGACGCAGCGCGGAGTGCTAAAATGCGCATCTCTGCTCATTCAAGGCTCAGCTCCGATTGACACGTTGAAATGTTGTACTAGAGAAAAATGTGAAAAAGAAGAACCACCAGCGGAGGCCTCGCATAGTGTGGCCGAGCGAGGCGTCTCTGCGGTGCTGATGTGGGCAAAACCATAAGCAAACAATACATCCTGAGGTGATTTCTGAGTAACACTTTTACTGTTTGAACAAGGTTAGAATGAAAATGGTGTTTTGTTCAAAACCACAAGCTCAGCATTGTTTCAAACATATACTGGTTGTCTGTTCTCACCCACGTATACAACCCATACAGTCCTGCCGTGTGCCCACCTCTTAACCACATCTATGTTGTCATGGATACAGCATTAAACACATGCACTGCAGCTACAATATACTGTTTTTATGGCTCCAACAATGGATGAAAGGATAAGCTGACAGAGAGGATGAGGTTTGTTTAGGACTGGAAGTAAAATAATGAAGTTTGGAAACAATGTCTGGGTAAAAATAAGTTCTTCCTTAAAAAAGTCGCATGATGTATCCATCACTTCACCCAAACCCAGCATGCAGGAGAACATGGCATCCCCCCGTAAAGAGGACCCGCTCTTCATGTAAATATACATTAATGGGTTCATTTAAGGGTAATGGGGAAAAAAATAAAACTTTTAAATGATATAAATGATACAAATACATGAAAATATCAGCATGTCATTGTTTTGTAATATTTCTTACACACTGCACCTTTAAGGGTTACAGAGCTGTGTGGTCATCTCAGTGGTCATACACATATGGTGATAGTAGTGGATTTAAAAACATGATGGCGGGTTTGATCAAAAAAAGAGCCATCCAACAAGGATCCATCCATCCAGGAAACCAACTCACACATTTAGAATGAATAAAGTAAACAACAACAACAACTTACATTTTAAGACACTGCACTAAGCCGTGGATTTCAACACACAATCAAATAACACAAACAAACCACCTCCCCCACTCTGCCACCAAGTGCTCAGATTTCCGCGCTGCACCTGAACGCAACTTGCAACCGAGACACCCCAATTCAAACTCAAACCCGCTGAAACACACAGACAGCGACAATTCACCGACAAAGCAGCGTGTATGAAAGAAACCAGCATCTTACCGACTGCCTCTTTGGACTCTGAGGAAGCAGCAGGTCCACAATGTTATCACAGATCAACGAAACGTATTAATTGTTAGTTAACACGACAGCTGTGTTGCTCCTTGATCACCCGGACTGTTCCAGCTGTGACGCTCCGGGCTGTCGTTTAAATGTCCCCGGGCAGAAAATTAGTTCTTCCGGTCTGCTCCCTGATCAAAATGCAAGGTGATTATTATATTTTTATTTACTTATTTCATCATTATTTTGTGTCTTAATTTGTCACACACAAATTTCCTCAACAAAAAGGTCCATGTTGGCTCTAACCCTTATTTTTTCTATCTGTCTTTTAAAGGTGCAGTGTGTAAGATTATTTTTGATCATTTTTGTCTCTTCTTCGAATATAAAACAATTACACCCTGACAGCTTCATGAATTTATAATCAATTAAATTTCAGATTTATATCCATAACTGTTAAATGAGCCCATTAATGTACACATATACATGAGGATACATGGATACAACATGCAGCTTCACCTCTACATGTCACCAAATCTTCAACACTGCACCTTTTTAAAGACACATAGAATCTCATTTTGTCACCTCTTCAGATAAAGAACAAATCTTGCTCTCTTTAAATTCTCAGATCTTCATATTCTCAACATATGTTCCCAATCTGAAGAGATCAGTCTTCATATAAATATGACATAACACGTTTTTAGTCTTGTTTCCCCATGTGCCAGAACTATTGTGATTGTTTTTGGAAATCTTGAGCTGGAAACCTTCCTAGTTTTCCTATTCTTTGCTGAGAATAATCCCCAAACCCCTCACACTGTTCACACTAAGCTCTGCCACTGAGACCAGCAGAGCTGTTGATGACTCTACAACTCTGGCTTTCATCGCTGTTTACTTTTCACATCCTGTCTGCAACATCTTTTTTGTTCTCCATTTAACTCTGGAGGGACGTAAACACACATGATGCCGTGGACACATTAGCGTCCTCACATCACATCCTCCCATGCTCCGACTGAGGCGCAGCGGCAATCACCAAGCTGTCGTCTCCGCTTCTCCGTCCACATATTTGCGAGACGCCGCGTTTGAGAGATCGCTCCTGTCCACCTGCTGATGAAGGATGAGCCGGCGGGCAACTGGCGCCTGTCTGAGGACGCATCAGTTATCATGGCCTCTAAAGTCAGAGTCTTTGTTTGACAGATGGCGCAAAGACAAATGGGCACAGACGGGCGTTGTTGGGGGGGGGGGGGGGTTACGCGGGGGGGGGGGGGGGGGGGGGTTACGCGGTGGTGCATCACAGACATCATCCTGCCCTGGATGATCAGAACCATCTCGGTGCAGACAATGAATGATTCAGGGCGTGAACATACCTGGGTTGTGTTTTCCTTCATCTGAGGAGAGTTGATGTTCAACAGTTGGGCTCGTCGCTCTTCCTCTGTGAGTGCAGACTGAAAGTGGATGTGAGCTTCCATCAGGGCTGCAGCAGTGAGCACTACAGTGATCAGCGCTGGTGTTTAAGTGGAGAGCGCAGAGGTCATCTCCTCAGACACGTCAAGTCTGAGGGTTCAGGCTTAGAAGATGAGTGTGTGTGTGTGTGTGTGTGTCACTGGGTTTTGCTTATCTGCGTCTTTTCATAGAATTTACAATAACCGTGACTGATCATCTGAACACTTCTTATCTGGTTAATGTCTGCAGGGTTCTTTCAAGCTCTGGAACAGACGATGTTCCTCACGACAACAAAGCACATTCGTTTGATGAGGAGATCCGATCGGGTGTTTTTGACTGACGCAGATACCGAATGTTTAGATTCACCGTCTTTGCTGTCACCTAAAAAGACAAAATGTGATTGTGAATCCTCTCGGAAGTATGGATGCCATGAGGTTAAGAGCGGGAACATTTTCGAGTTTACAGATGTCTCGCATTCCGCCACAGTCTCGGACCATCTGCGCTGACGTCTTGTGTTTTGACAGTCAGCCCAGGAGGTGTAAACAAATGGCAGCTCCCTCCAATCCTGGACGATTTGTCCAGGATTTGTGCTGGTGTTTGCCATGTTGCTGCACGTTTGGTGATTCACCGATGATTTTACAGGCGGTTTAATTCAATGATGAGAAACGTTTTTTGGGTTTTTGAGAAAGGTTTAGCTTGGCGCTTGAAAAAGTGAAACATTGTTCAAATAATTTAGGTTTTGATAAGTCAGAATGTAGCCCATGTGTATATGCATTGTTATGAGTCTTATGAGAAATAAAGCGAAAATCATGAAACACAACACTTAAACACAATGAGACATGAGATCCGTTCTCAATCAAAAACCGAAATGAACTTCTATAGCTCATTCGCAGATAATTCAGAGCTGATTGGACGTAGGTTCGTAATGACAATGAACCCACATTCATTAAGCCAGCAAAAACCCAAACTTACACAACAACGGGGGGACATACTTGGAACCAGAACAAACAATGTGTCACAGAGTCTGTGTAACTGTTGGTGGTGCCCATCACCTTGGCAACAGTAAACAATTGTCACAGCTGCTGTCCATGTAACTGTGGTGCTGAGCAGGCAAAGGCCTGCTGTGCAGCGGCGGCGGCAGCATTAGAAAAAGAAAAGTGTCTTTATCGCCTGCATCAGTCTTTTTTGTGCCGTAGTTGTGCGTAACCATGTCTTCAGGCGGCGCAGAGTGGAAAACCTTCTCTGAGATGGGAGAGACACAGGCATAGTTTGATGAGGTTTTCAGCCGCTTTGAAAACATCCCTCGTGTGTGGATGGACTTTGGACATATTTGCAGCCACGTCTTGTGCGGTGTTACCGGGAGAGTCGCCGAAGACGTCTCCCATCGTTGTTTAGCTGCGGCTCCGGTTGGCTGCCTTGATAACCACCTTCTCCCTTAGAGCTGCTGTTTTCACGCCATCTTGGTGCAATCTCCTCTTTTGTTCCACTGCTTCATAAAACTCACATCGCCATGAGTGTTGTGCTGCTGCCTCTGGCTTTGTTGTGTGCCGAAAGCGGACTGGTTGTTTTTTTTTGTCATCCTGTGCTCGTCTGGCATTTTCAGTCCAGCTGTGGATACCTTGTATGTTCTCCACCACTGCATCATCTCGAAGTGCTTCCATGTGCTTTCTCAGCAATTTGGCGCGCTCGAGGGCTAACCCAGCGCGCTGCCTATGGTCTGCTGTCAACTCCAGGCCACCGACTCACACGGCTCGTAAAGTGCTTCACAACACAGGAGGCCAAAGTAGGTTTTAGCTTTCGGCGCCTTCTTATTTCATGGATTTCTCCTTCCTGCGGTACTGATTGGGACCACAAACACTTTTCAACTGCCAATAGGAAAGGAGTCAATAATCATTTAGGCTAATTTCTTCTTTGTACGCCAAGTGGAGTTTAAAGAACTCACACAACAGAAAGCTGAGCCTTGATGTCTTGGCCGAATCCAAACGTGTTGATCCCTGATACCAACGGACTCTGCGCCAAACTCTGTGTGGGGAAGCTGCCGTCGTCCATGACTGGGCAAAATCTTCTGCACAGGATCACAGTCATGTCTTACGTTAGATCAGCATCCAAATATAAACACTTTCCCCCCCAATTCGGATCCGTTTAATTCGGTCTATAAACCTCTGAAGTTTAAATAAAGACGTATCCCTGATGTCTTATTTAAGTCGTAAAAAACTCACCCGCGACGACTATATTTAGAGGCCTTCAGTCCCTCCCACCGCGTCTCTGCCGCACTCACACGTCACTCCCACTGTCCTTGATGCTCCTTGTGTGAAGTTCAAGAGCCAAATGACAAAAGACCTTGAACTGGAGTCTGTTTGAAGACACCGAGTCTTACAGCAGCATCTCAGACTCCACCGTCTCTGCTCACACACACGATTAGATGTGTGGAGACCAGAACTGATGAGGAGCCGCGGCGGCAGAATCAGAGAGCGGGCCCCCGAATCAAGGAGCTGATTGGCTTTGAGAGCATGATGAGTGTGAAATGAGGGGCCCGCTGCCGCTGACAGGGATTCTTTTCAGATTCCTCTGGAGTATACGGCCTTTGATTGGCCGACACCTTGTTCTGACAGCTGCTCCGCCGGGTTCACATTCACGCTCATTGCTTGTCGTCTGCTACTGTGGACGGATCTGATTGGCTCGTGAGCGGGAGAGGTCAGATGCGGTCATATTTTTTTGAAGGAATGAAGTTCAAGAAAAAGTGGAGCTGGAATTGAACTATCTTTAAAGGTGCAGTGCGTACAATTTTGGTCATTTTTTCTCTTCTGCTCGTAGGAAGAAATATTCCAAAACAATTACATCACTGTGTGAATATTACTTACTGTAAAGTGGAGGAGACGGTTCCAGGAGGACAGCTCAGCTGAAGCCACTATTTAAAAAAAAAAAAATCAAGATTTATGTGCAGGGTTGAGTGTTAAACACGTTTTTTATGACATACGATAGTTTAAGATAGCAGATCTCTTCTGATGAAAGGTGCAACAGCCAATCATTTCATCCCATTCTAATAACATGAGTTGTGATTATAATGATTATGTAAGATAAGGGCTACACACAGGATCATGTTACGTAGCTATTAATCAATGTCTCTCAGGATGCAGAGAGAACTTCAACTCTATGTCAAAAGAGTTTTAGGAAGCAATTAATAGATCCTACCTTTAAAGACATTCATCCATCATCTACACCACTTACCTTTTATGGGTCACGGGAGAAGTTGGAGGCCATCCCAGATGAGGACGAGCACTTCCTGTGCAGGTTGCTATGGCGCTGTCATGCTGAGAGGCAGCACTGCTAATCATAATGTCACTGTGCTGCAAGACTTCAAGGTCAAGGGTCATTCCTCTTGCTAAGGGGTCTGAGTTTTGAGTTAAAATCGCTTTTCATTGATCGAACCAAACATAGACTTTTGTATGTTATGTTTTGTTCCGTACACGTGTGCTGTGTCTATGACATACTGGTTTTTAGAGGGTGTGAATCTGTTATTGGTGTGTTGTGGCTTTTAATAGTAATTTTTTCAACACAGGGTTTTGTAGTGTTCTATGCTCGGACCAAGATTAATATTTTATTTTTTATGTGATATAACTTCGGGGTCTTCTTCTCTTATTTAACGCTGCCTGAAACTCCTGCCCTTGACAGAACTAACTTTTTTTTTACTGCCAATAAACCAAGCCACCGGTTCAGCAATGTTGGGCCAACAACATTATGACTTACTTGGCACCGTCTCTTGATCTGATCTCTGGTCTTTCACAACTGCCTTTCTGGGTTTGGGCGAAATTACAAAATCCTAAGGACTGAAAAAAGTGATATAAAGTAGGTGTGAAAGTGCCCTGCAGTATCCCCTGTATCTCCACCCCAGCAGTCCATTTGTTTCACATCCAACCACTTTTGCTCCTAATGCATCTGCCTCTTTACACCAGCACTGACTAACATGCTCCAACAGTCGAAATCAATGTGATATTGATTTCAGTGCCATGAATGCAAGTTTTTAGTTTTTAGTTTTTAGTTTTTTTACCTGGTCTGTTAAACAGCACAAAAGTCCTCCATATTGGAGGACCTCCACCTGACTTGTGCTATTTTTAGATCCACTAGAATTGTCTGCCTCTGCAGAAAGTAACATATACACTCTGTTTATGCATTCATGTAAATTCACCCTTTGCCTCGTTTGACTTTGACACTTTGTCTCTTTGCATAAACATGAGTTGGATCAGGCAATAAGGCAGGCTGGGAAATCGCTCTTTCAGCGTATTCAGCACTTTAACCCGACACCCTACAAAATGACACCATTGCACATAATAAGGAGTTATGATGAGCGTAGATTTGGTCATGTATTGCACAGTTTCTCATTCGCTGGCTTTAATCAGACTGGCAGCTTCTTCAGAGGTGTGTAATAGTGTGACATCTGCGGCGCTGCCAGACACAGACCCAGCTCCGCTTTGATCCCACCTCCTCCTGCAGAGGGAGGGCGGCTGAGAGAGAGAGAGAGAGAGAGAGAGAGAGAGAGAGAGGCTGTGTA
>JAFBJT010110357.1:0-15993 GCA_016785325.1 Chascanopsetta lugubris
TGTTTCACAGACCCATGGGTCCGTGGCCGTCAATGCGCTCAGCTTGTAATGAAATGTTAGAGGACGAGTGCAACTTTGTGTGCGCGATTCATCCATTTCTTTTACTCGGTCCCACGCTCCTCCGTGCGTTCAGTGTAATACGCTGCAACCCTTTGGGTCGCTCCTGTTTTCTATGGGCCTGGAGCTGAGTGCTGCGTGTCACCATCTCCATTCGCGCGCATACAAAGGTGCACTGTGGCACCGAAAGACACTCGACAAAAGAGAGCGCTCCCTGCAGCGCAGCCGGACAGAACCAGAGAGGTTCCACTTGCTCAGCACGTCTGCCTTTAAACCACTGAGATGGAGACGAGCCAACTTAGTGATCTGTGTGTTTCTGTCCTAACATCGGTGTCCACCTGCGAGTCTGGGCAGACTTTCAGACAATTCTCCGAGAACTAAAACCTTTTGGCCCGTTCGCTCACATGCTCCTTCTGTGCAGAGAGAGAGAGAGAGAGAGAGAGAGAGAGAGAGAGAGAGAGAGAGAGAGAGAGAGAGAGAGAGAGAGAGAGAGAGATCGAGATCAACAGGTCTGCTTATTTAGATCTTCTCCTCCATGCAGTGTTGCGGGAACATGGCTGTTGAAAATGGTCTTTTCTGCAGCACCGCATGTTGCGAAACAGTAAAAACCATTGAGCAGTACATTTGGTGTTTGACTTTTTCTACTGACACAACACGAAGGGGGAAGAAAGTTGAGAAAAGAAATCAGCTGGTGGACTTCAACCAGAGCCCTACATGTCGCTCACACTCTTACGTTCACAGAAAGAATAGAATGTGAGCAATTTGGATTTTTCAAACCACTCTTCTAACTCGGTCTGAACTAACAGACTGTCCCCCAAAGGAAAAACCGAGGGCTTTTCCCCCTCTCGTCTGTAGTAAACCAGACTTTATGAGTCGCCCCGGCTGTGCTGAGGACATCCCCAGTTTACCTCCGTCACAGCTCCGTCTGCGCTGCCGTCTATTGACTTGCTCCCTCAACAGAATTGAACAGTTTGTAAATTGATCTGTCTCATGAGGGTTCTGTCAAGAGGGATTTGCATTTGAAGAGTGTAAAAGGATGTCCCATAATATACACTTTCTACGCTGGGATATGATGCATACGCGAAGATAATGAGGATACGTGAGGCAGGAAAACGGATCAGACAACAGTATTGAATTGATCCTGATGACTCTTGTGATTCATTCCTGGTAAAATGCGTTTGACCTCTATACTTTAAAAAAAATGTAATTCGAAAAAAAAGACCTCTATACTTCGACCTTTTTGTGTAATATGCAAACCAGACAATACCTCAAATTGACACACGAAAATAACCTGCAGGAAATCCATATGTCCGCTGCGGCCTGTTTTCAAAGGGAGTCGACCTCTTAGTATTTGAAGACAGCGGCAGGTCTCACGTATCAGGTGGCCCTCAAGGATTACCGGCTCTTAACAGTAACTAGTTCAGCGTTGTGTATAGAGTGACATACCTACGATACGTGTGTTCTTGTGGTGATTCATTCGGATACTATGTTTATCAAGACGTGGTCCAAATGACTCATTCCTCCTCCACACCATATAATGAGGCGGATTCCTCTGTCCTTTTTTTGTCCATTCATCATTTTCATTTCATGAGCCAAGAACAAACACAGGTGAGATGGTTGTCCAGGACTCTATGGGACAGGTTACAAACATTTGCATTTGTTCCCTGTCATCGTTACCAGTGAGTCATTGGTCAAGCCCCGACTTGTTCTCCACACTCAGCCGCTCTACCCACACCCGTCTTCAAACTGTGGACGGTCCAAGGCCTCATCCACACGAGGACAAGGAAAATCTTTTTTCCTGATGCATGTTGGGCCAAAAAACATGAAGCACACGCACATGCCGTCAGGGCGTACGTTCCCTCACCGAGGAAACAATAAATGAAGTGGACTCTTTCCAAATGGGCCGTTTTTAGAAGGGAATCGTTTACGTGATTGGCAGCTGTATCTTTTTAAACGTTTTCATATCTAAAGTGGAAAAACTTCCCTTGCCTCACGAAACACTGCATCAATTTGACTTATTTCAAGGTGCGCGTCCTCCGAGCAAAATGGTGCATTCCTGTACATGGACATCATAAATGTGTCCCATTGAATACAATGCAGGGATGTTCTTCATCGATCTCATCATTCACAGCAATGGCATCAAAAAAGTCTTCCTCACATCCACTCCATATTCATTTTATGTTTGTTTCAGCCTTCATGAGGAGGATAGATTAAAGGAATAGTCTCAGTAGCCCCCCCCCCCCCCCCCCCACCCCCCATTCATAAAGCATCGGCAGTAAAAGGTTAAAAAAAAAAATAAATCTGACCGGACCAGAGCGTTTCGGCTTCGAACAGCTTGTCGTTCACCCCGCCCGCCCGCTGCATTGACCCGTATCTCCACGCACCATAACTCACGCTCACGCCAAGTCTGCTCACACTGTCTTCATGTCCCTCATCTGAACTGAGCTGAACTTTCAGCGTCGGGACACGCCGGAGACGGGGGACTTTCCTCGGAGCTCGCTTCACTTTCAGAAGCGCAGAGAAAACTGGGTTTTTTTTTCGACGAGACTCTCCAGCGAACCCACTGAAACAACTGCCTTCAGACGTTTCGACGGAAAATGTGAAAATCTGGGAACTGGTGTTTGAATAAACCATGTTTGAATTGGATGTTTCTTTACTTCATAACACACTGGGACAATTGATGGTGCTGTGCTTGTTTTCAAGGGCAAAGACAGTGGTGAGGAGCCTCAGCTGACAGTGGACGTTGAGGAGCCACACACCGAGGCCCTGGAGGAGACGGGCGACAAAGGTGTAGATTTGGTTTACGCCCTCAACGACAGACCCCCGTGGTACCTCTGCATTCTGCTCGGCTTCCAGGTAAAGTGATCTCACGGTGTTCCAGTGTCGCTCATTCGGTTTTCATTGATTGGCTGGTGCAGAAAATGCACCGGGGCGCCAAACATGCGTATTCATGCGTTAGTCCAACGTTAACACAGCACTTAAAGTAAGCTGCTTCCCTTCTAATTCCAGTCAAAACATGAGATCTTGTGACGTCGACTCCGAGTCTACATTTGACTCTGTCGACCTGACGAGAAACAGACAGAAACATTTGCTTCTGTGAGAGATGATGACAGATTTGTCCCCGTTTGTTGCCGGAGGAATTCTACCGTCCTCCTGGTCCGTCACTCAACCGGCAAACTGGGTTCATTCCAAAACTCAGAATATCTGCTGGAAACCGTCAAGTCATGTGATTATTCACATCAAAGAATCACACACCCGACAGCTCCTGATAAAATGCTTTGAACATCACGGGGTGATTTAAAGATTTGATTTGACTCAGTCAATCACTCCTCAACCTGAGTCAAGGAACTGCAGTGAACGGACTCCCCACCTTTTCACCTTTGGGCGCCGGGTAGAGCTTTGATTTGAATTTGATCTGATTTGTTTCTTATTTTATTTGAATCGAATCGTATCTTAATTACTGTTCAACTGCATGTTTTTTTTCCCCCATTGATTTCTTTGTTGATTTTTATTTCTGCTTTTATTTCATTTCATTCACGTTTCAGATCTTCTAACCTGTTTTATTTATGTCTACATCTATTTTTATGCTGCATGGGTGCTTTATGGTTGTTTTAAAGTGCTTTGTGAATAAAGTTGGATTAGATTGAAGATAAAGTACAGTAGGTATGACTGCAGAGTACTGCATTTACTCTTGTTGATGTTTGCTGCGGTAGACATGAAGGGTGAGGGGATGGCTTTCATACAAAAGTCACCGTAAACATCACAAGTAAATGTTGTATATTTCTGTTGTCACACAGTTGACTCTACAACAGGGGAAGAGGAGGCATGATGAAAAGGTCTCGTGCACTCGCACTTGCGCTTGCATAAGAGAATCAGAAGACCGGAAGGTCATGTGTTCGATTTCAGAGAAGAGTGTCCGTGTAGTCATGCAGGAGAATTAGTTCCGAGGAAGCCCTGAAAAATCAATGAGCCAAAGCGTTGGTCACAATCCAACAGTCACTCTTCCTGCACATTATCCTTTATTAGAGCGTTCGATGCCGCGGCCTGAACAACAGACAAAAGATCGAAAAACCTTGTGTAAATGAAAATAATTGTGCAAGTTATTTTACAGTCATGATTGATTCGAAGCGTGAAACAAGTCTGCCAACGGACCGCTGCAGGAATGAGTGGCTCCACCGATGTGAGTTTTCTCATGTGATTTGTTATTTAGGAGCTTTTCTGTGAAGAAAACTGCATTTGACAAAGATTTTTGGAAGACATCAAAGGTATAAAAAAAAAAAAAAAGGGAGAAACTAGTGATAATCTTCTCGGAGTGATAATCCATCACACGGCTGCCTTATCATTATGTCACTTTTAGAGCTGGGCGCATGATGTCCTGTCTAAACGCATGTCGTGGTGAAAGATTTGTGAGCTCCCCCTACACGTTTTCACCAGTGCATCATGCCGTCTTGGATCCCTGCCACCCCCCCCCTTAAAAAAAAAAGAAAATCCCTAGATTGCTCTAAAATATGTACTTGGGTAAAATATCAATAATTGGGGGAGATTTAAGGCAAAGGAAGGGAAAGAAAGAGAGGCGAAGAGCTTTATTGTCCCCCAAGGAAATTGTCTTTGATCTTTTCCAGTCGGATCTGATGACTTTTACAACGCAACAACCTCTTTTCCACAGGGATACTTACATTTGTCAAGCTTCTTGATCCTTGGAACCCCACCGGCATCCTCGCTGATTTTTCAACCAAAAAAAAAAAACCATAAATGGCATTCGACACATCTGTTACATGACGTCAGGGAAGAGGTTTCTTTTGCACTGAGCGATATTCTTTCACTTTTGAGTGACGGTGAGAAAAAATAAAAACCAACACCGTCATTTATCATGTTACATTTATTGAAATGACCCAAATCCAGATTCTAAAATATCACGAGGCATATGACTGAGATAATCCTGCTACACTTTGAGAACGAGACGCTGTTTCAGGAATCTCCAACCGGAATCTAGACGGCTGACCGCATTTCCCAGTTTGACTGATATCAGTAACATGGAGGGTGACAGGTTTCATGGTTTTAAGACTGACACCTTTTTAAGGGAACATGCGTGAACTCAAATTCTGGGTCGTTGACTGAAATCAAACCAAAAGACATCAGCATTTTTTTTCTGGCCGTCAGTGATGAAGTGAATTCATGGAGAGACGCACGAATCTGCAGCTCTGTCTCTCTCCCGGTAATGTTTATGAAGTTTGACTTTTGAATAAACATTATACAAGGGCATGTATCACCACTGGTGATAACTGAAGTGTTTCATTTTGACAGAAAGATTTTCATTTTCACTGGAAATTTTTTTTTTTTTGGGGGGGGGGGCGTCTTGTCAGTTCTATCTGTCCCCT
Source organism: Chascanopsetta lugubris (assembly GCA_016785325.1). Lineage (NCBI taxonomy): Eukaryota > Metazoa > Chordata > Actinopteri > Pleuronectiformes > Bothidae > Chascanopsetta > Chascanopsetta lugubris. Next base: position 5,436 of record JAFBJT010110357.1, read on the forward strand.
CAAAGTTGTTTTTGTCAGGCTGTGACCATTTGGCCCAGTTCCTCACATGACCGCTCGCCACTTCCACATTCAGTCAGCAGACACGTGTTTTTCTGAATGAATCCAGAGGCTTCGGTCACTGTGAAATACTACAGGAGGAAAATGTCCCTGTGGTCTTTCCCCCTGAGGGAATCCTGCTTCCTCTGTCGTGACACTGACCTTCCGCACCTCCTCCCTCTGACTTATGTCTTTTAGTGGTTGAACTTGAACTCGAACGTGAACTTGCTGATGCTTTTCAACGTTATTCCTCATTTTTATGGCCGCGCGCACAAGGAACCGCGTGTCACATCGATCCGTCTCATTTTGCACGGCGAGTCGGCCACCGAGTGTCGGACAAATGCGCTGCACATGGACGAGAGGCCAGGACTGAGCGCCGGTGACCCGGTGTACCGGACGATGATGTGTGCTGGAGGTTGAACAGATTGATCACAGATATTTAACATTAGCAAAGGACATCTTCTAAATCACGCGCATGATAGAGTTGACCAGTGACAGCAGATCAATCGGTCATCAAAGAGAGAATCAGTGTTGTCAGATTGTTTCACATTTCATATCAGTGCATATCCACATAATTTCACACATACACGTAAATGTAAAGTCTTGTTATTTTACGTACGCTTCATTTATTTGACACAAGGGTGCTACTGTTTTTTTTTTTTTTTTTTTTCCACTGCCGTTTATAAATGATGCGTCGGTAGCCGGATCAACTTACTGTGTTTACGATGACATCTGTTGGCGGTAAATGAAACTGCAGATAATGCTAAGTGCTGTGCACGACTCATAAATGATGACACTTTGTTCCGTTGGTGAACCCGGCTGTGTGGCGGATCCTGCATGGTAAACAAATCAGTTCAACTCCACACGCAGAACCAGTGAAGAGAATTAGGAAACAAGCAGCGCTGTGAATAGTTGTCACTCACCACTGAGAGTAATGAATGTGCTGCTTGGTCTTAATGTAAACGTTGATTGTCAGTCATTTTAATTGACTCCTTGACCCCGAGCGAAACATGTTTTTCTCCCGTTTGTCCGACTGTGCTCGGATCAGTGTGATTTCTGACACCCACTCCCTCCCTCCCTCCACACACACACACACACACACACACACACACACACACACGGCTTGAGTGTACAGCGCAGTGGAGCCCTGCAGTTGAGCTATAGTGGTACAAGATGTAAAAGACTGATCCTCTTTGGATCATATTATTCCCACATGCTGGAAGTCCACAGTTTGCCAGAAGTATAATCAGATCAGCACAAATATAAAGGCTAATACTGCAACACATAAATCTGCTGATAACATTAAAAGAACACACGGCACAAGTACTGTAAAAGACATATTCATGCACTCGGACTAGTATCACTAGTACTGATAATTTATTGTAAGAAATATGTTGAGTACAGAGAGTGCTTTTTTATTTTTTTTTACAGGACCACAGAAATAAAAAGGTATGACATAAGCAGATTGTTCTTTGGTATTTGTTGAGGGTTTGTTTATTTATTTCTATTTCAAAGTCTATGCAGGCTATTGTGTAAATAAGAAATGATAACGTAAAATAAAAAATACGCGTAAAAAAAAGAGGAAACTTTCAATTTCTGCTGACACGCACGTACAATTTGACAATAGACATTGTTACTGCTATTGTTACATTGTTACCCCGACCCGTTCCCTCAGAACGTTCTCAGTCTGGGCTCCTTTATACACGTGATTACATTTCCGCGCAAAGAACCAGCCGTGGTTTGAACCAACTCTCAAACACTGGCTTTCGCACACTTTAACTTTTGCAGTTTTCCTCTCCAGCGACTTTACCGTATTCTTTATTTCATAACACAAACCACCTCATTTCCCCCACAAATGAGACACATCGGACGCGTTCACGCATTCCAACGGGAGCGCTGGCGAAGGTGAGGAGACATTTGCATCGTTGCTTCATTAATATTTGAACGTGCTCGTGTTCCTCTGCCTCCGCAGCATTACATCCTCGCGTTTGGCGGCATCATCGCCATCCCACTCATCCTGGCCGAGCCACTGTGCATTAAAGACAACAACATCGCCAAGAGTCAGCTCATCTCCACCATATTCTTGGTGTCGGGGCTGTGCACCCTGCTGCAGACTGCTGTCGGCACAAGGTGAGACCTCTGAACCAGGAAGTGCTGCCACGTGGTATTGATGGAGTCACACACACACACACACAGGAACACACACATTAAAATATTAGACTGTACGGACGTGATTCCAACCTTTTTGTGGAATGGTTATTCGTTTGTCTCGGTGAACGTATGAACATTCATCGCGCGGCTCAGATTCACAGCAGGTGAGAACTGCAGCGGCGTCAGAGCGAGGAACGTTCCCAAGATCCAGCGAGCGCTCACAGTTTGCCCCGTTGTGCATCACCTCTCACGTCCTCCGGCTCCTCGCCTCGGTCACATGAGGCTTTTTATAAAAACTTTACATGCAGTCGGAACAACACTGCCTTTGCATCGACGTGAATTTACAGCTTACGGCTCAAAGACCCCTTGTGCTATAGTTCATGCAGAGTTCAGCGGTGAGTCAGGCCACGGCCGGACTCTTTGTGACTTAAAACGGCGTCAATAAGATTTACCCGTTTTTTTCCCCCCGCAATGCCTTTCAAAGGTTTCTGTGGCTACATGTCTTTTTTGATGGCGGCGATGTGAAATCCGGAAGCTGTTTAGCGCCGTAATGCGATTAATGTTAAACTAATGGATCAAACTTTGTGCGGCAGCGAAGCCGCAGCCGCCTCCCACACACACACTGTTGTACAATACATCGCAGGGCCCCACACCCACTTCCTTGGCCCTTGTGCTCTGCAGCAACTATGAGGCTGAGCAAATAGTTAATTCTTGTGTTTTTGAGTTGCCCACCTACGCAGTTAAGCAAAGGCTTAATGGGACAAATATCGGGATCCTAGCACAAACACACACACACACACACACACACACACACATGCGCACATTTTGGCACGCTAATCTGTATTTCTATCGGACCTTTTAGAAATGTAGCCTGAGGTGATTTTTACAATAGAGAACAGGGGGATAAAAGGCTCAAAGGCCCGTAACACCAAGGGCGTATAGAGACGTGACGCAATGCCTCAGAAAAAGGAAGGAATCTGACCGACACACGCCCGAGCTGCATCACTGGATGCCGAGATTCCCGCGTCCAGGCCGACAACGCTCCGCGGACTCGGGTCGCTCCATAAAAGCAAGAGGCCTCATGATTGTGTGAAATAACAGCATGGCATCATATGATGTTGTATCGAGATCGCTCGACGACCATTATTGATCGATTCTACCACAGTATAACGACATAATGCAATCGTGAAAGGCTTTGATCCAAAATGAATTAGAATGGCCTAATTGTTTGACTTCCTGATTAAAGTGGCTGCCCCGTGAGGTAAGATCATTAAAATGTTGACTTCCTCCTTCGGACTCGTAATGAGCACGTCCAGGCTCCTCCAGAGACCCGATGACCTCTGACCCCTGACCTTTCACCTCTCTCCATCGTTCACTCGCAGGCTACCAATCCTCCAGGGCGGGACCTTCAGTTTCATCACTCCGACCCTGGCAATTCTGGCGTTGCCAAAGTGGCAGTGTCCTGCCCCAAACGCCCCCATGACGCCGTCTATGATCGAGCAGAATGGCACCGGGCCACAGCCAATCAACGACTCCGATGAGGTCTGGATGTCACGCATGCGCGAGGTATGTTTAGTTATTCACCAGAGGCACTGGGTGATTCCATTTCTTTATCGTTATTGATTTTAAACATTGACCCCGTGACCTGTTTGGAATGAAATATCAGACGTAATTTGGCGATGTGAAATTTGAAATATCACTTATCAATACTATTCGAATTTTAAATCATTTTTGCTCAAACCTGAGAACATAATCTTATACAAATGTTTTGTAAAAATCCCAAACATCAGGGGAAACACTCCCTGAAATGTGTCTTGCTACTTATTATTATTTCTTTATTCTTTGTGTAAAAAAAAAAACAAAAAAAAATCTTAGACCTAACAGAAGACCACAAGTTAAATATATTCAGATCATGTAAAAAGCTGGAATTTATTCTTAAATTTTTGATCAGTTATTATCTAATTAAACAGAATATTGATCACAGTTTAGGTGAAACCCAAATTTGCAAGAAAAACTGAAGCCAGAACATGTTGAAGTTAATGATTTTGGGTAAACACTGGAAATGTAGTAAAAGTTATAAATAAACGATCAGTGATACAATAAAAGAAATATCCAGAAAAAACTGGTGACATCAAAGGCCTCGACTTTGCTCCTAACTGACGACAAACTGAGTGGATCACGTTCAACATCATCATCACTGTCACAGATCTGAACACAATAAACACTTAATGGACTTCATGCTCGGTGTCCTACAGATGTCTTCTTACGATGGAATGGGTCGGCGCATTTTATGTGAGCCGGTCGAATGACTCGGACTCATCACGGAGCGCCTCCGAGTACTTTCTTCTGCTCAGATCTCTTACTTGTAAGCGCTGAGTTTTATAAGGGTATCTTTCCCCGTGGCTGCATTCCTACGTCAGGCCCAGGTGTGCGTTTCAAAAGGCCGACAATCTCACCACACCTTTACATGGGGTTTTAGCAGGGAAATGAACGAAAGAATGTTTCATTGCTTTGCTTTGCGTGAAGCTGCAAATTAAAAAACGCGTTCGACAAATTGTACTACTACATTGTCCTAACGACAGCGTGGAGGAAGTAAAAAAAACAACAAAAAAAAACAAAAACGTAGCATGCTGAAAAGCATGATGGTTTTGAAGTTTTGAAGCGGTGGATATCGAGCCATTGCTTGAGCCGTGGCCGGAAAGCTCGCCAAGAAAGCGAGGATGTGGAAGTGCCGCAGGTGAATGGTGGTTCAGAGTCGAAGTCCTCAGAGTGGTCAGGAATGTTCAGTATGCGCAGCAGGAGCCCGGCTGCCATGAATCACCGCGCTCACCTTCAGCGGGAAAGACTGGAGGAGGGGACCTGCGGCAGGACCTCCTGTATGATACATGACGAGACACCAGATACTCTACATGTTTATTGATTCGCGCCTCCCCCCCTTCCACAGATCCAGGGAGCCATCCTGGTGGCGTCTCTGCTCCAAATCGTCCTGGGGTTTTCCGGACTGGTCGGCCTGGTGCTCCGATTCATTGGCCCTCTGGCCATCGCTCCCACCATCAACCTAATTGGCCTGTCGCTGTTCATCGAAGCTGGAAAGAAGTCCGGCGGCCACTGGGGAATCGCCGCTCTGTGAGTCTCCCGCCGACACAAAGAGGAGCGTACGAGGGTTTTATCGTCTGACCTCCGCCGCCTGATTTATGTTCGCACGCAATCCCCAACAGCGCGGCCGCGGCAGAGCGATGCAGACTCCCAGAAGTCGGCGATGTTCACTTCCAGAAATGGAACAATGCGCCGCAGCAACACAATCACCGTTAGCGACGACTGATCCGTTTGTTGATCTGGTTCCCTCTTCTATTTTTTGCTGGTATTTACAAAACAACAAAAAAAAACAACAACAACAAAACAACCAAAGATGGAGCCGATAGAACAGACTCTCATTCATCAAGTTCGGGACATTTTTGAAATTTGTCCGTTTCAAATGTAATAATATCCGCTAAGTTTCCGTCCCAATTGATTGAAATTGGCGTGGGATCTTGGTGGAAGCTAAACACAAAGACATAGCTGGCGATTAAGCGTGATGCAGGAGGAATCCGGGCTATGCGCAACCACCGACACGCGCAATGGAGTCGGGCGGTGGCAGAGACTCGATGCCACTTGCAACTATGAATCCGTGGTCCAGCGCACCAGAGGGTGGCTCTGTCAAGGTAAAGGCATCTTTAAAGGCCTCTTGTAATTGCGTTTATTTCAATAGGCCAGTTATCGAAATGAGACAGTGAGACGCCATTGTAGAGATTTACATCAACTCCAAAAAAAAAAATAACCTTAATATGTTCTCGGAATAGCGGCGCAAAGGCGGAGCATCTGATGAGATGCAGCATCAAAGCGCAGTTTCCCCCCAGTCACACTTCTGCCAATACACCCACCACGACACAGCTGTGGCGACTCTGTTTGTTTTGAAGGCTGCAATTAGAGTCTTATTAGATTCCATCATATTTATTGTCTTTCATCTTTCAGCAATGATTTTGATTAATAGAGAGGCCCGAGCGCTCTGAGTCCGCTGCCCTGTCCATGCGTTCTATTTCCTCGTGATATTAGAAGAGATGATGCAATTATAAGTCTTGATTGGTTCAATGCGATTAGCGCCGGGTACATGTGAGCGCAGCGACATACAAACCAGAGATGCCGCTCGTGAGACACGTACACGGGACATCTCTGACATTCAAACAGATGTAATTGTCGTCGTGTGTCTGCAGCCGAACGTTTGCGGTGGTGCGGCGTAGGTCTGCCTGCATTCCAGATCCTGCGCTCCCTTATCAAAGTGGCGAGTTATCCTTTATCTAAATTCGCTCAATCTCCAGAGAGAATGCCGCTGTAAATCACCACCAGACATTATCTTCTCCTTTCATTTACCTTTGCCCCCTGTGAACCTTCCCCCGTCTAATGAAATCTGTCATTTTTCCCCCCCGCCCTCCCCTTCGCCGCCGTCTGCAAGATAATGCAGACTAAAAGGCATTGCACAGAGTGATCTTTGTGGGTTTTAAAAGGTTCCGCACATTCACCTCCCGGTGCCATCTATAAAAGGTTAATCAGTCATATCCGCCCTCGCCCCGGTGCCCTTCTCCCTGCAGCAGTCTCCCCGCAGGTCATCCAGAAACTGACAAACATCTCATGGTTGTAATTCAACTTATCCAGCGAAAACACCGGAGACTGCGCCAATCTGTCATGAGACAAAGTGTCTGTGGGACAACATCCATTCGAACAGTGAACATAATTTGGTACGGTCCTCTATTTAAAAAAACAAAAACAAAAAAAACAAACAAAAAAAAGGAGTGTAGGATTTTGGTCACTTAAAAATTTTACAAAACAATGACATACTGACATTTTCATGAATCCATAAATCACCTAAATGTGTTTTTTTCCCATTACCCTAAAATGAGCCCATTTATGTATGTTTACATAAGGAGAGGGGTCCTCTCTACGGGGGCTGCCATGTTTTTACAATAGTAAAAGTGGACGCACTAAAAAAACCTTTGGAGTTTTAAAGACACCTTCAGTCTACTATGGGCTCCCCTGGGTGTTCAGAGGGTCGAGGGTGAGGTGATGGGTGCAACGTGCAACTTCACCTCTAGAGGTCACCGAATCTTCTTCAGTCTTCAGAATATCTCCACTGGTTATTCAAAGTGGTTCCCATGGTTGCGTATCATGCTGTAGCCTGGCCCTTAACCTGATGTGTCGCTCCATAGAAACAGAAAGGTAAACAGACAGCGCGATATGAGACTTGAACGGCTCTGATCAGAAAAGTCCCATTCATGGTGACACGGTTCACAAGCAATGTCAACAACGGCGTACATTCTTCACGCCTATAAAACCGCCCTTTGCGGACGATCCACTGTTTACAGACAGTGGAATTTAGTGACACGTTGCCCCTCATCTCACCCTTCCCCTCCAAGGCAGCCCTCAGTAATAAGTACGCTCGGTGTTGGGCCACAGTAAAATACATTACATATATTAAGAGCTCCGAGTGAAATGAAAACAACACTTCAAACGTTCAAGTAATTACACGCTCATAAAAGTGTCCAGTGTAATTATTCAGTATTCTGTCTCTGCCAAGTGAAACAGAAAAGGAGTGACCTAAAGCTCACACACCAGACCTTTAAAATCACATATTGCTGGTTTATGGGAGGTCATTGTTGGATTGGCGAGGCTCCATTTATTTATATTACTCCTGATGGCTTAGATATCAAGGGTTTGCAGCCGAAAGGCTACAAGACATCTCGGAGGACTGCGAGTTCCAGAACATCTCTGCAGAGGGAAAGATAAGATCGTGGATCATGTCACATGCTCCTCGACGTGATGTGAATCAACCTCTCCTGCATCTCCCTCTCCCCATGCTTCAAAACTGCACCTCGGCAACACTCTTTCACCCAAAAGCAATTAAGATTCCCAAGAATTGAGTTGTTTAAAAAAAAAAAAATAAAAAAAAATATTAACCTGTGACTCACCCGTGACACCCAACTGCTCATCGTGCCTCAGCCTTGCCGTAAATGTTTGAATCGGCCTTGAGCGGTTCGCTCCTTAAGTGGAACATGGTGCTGCTGAGCGAGACCAAGCTGCATTTCATGCACAGTGGGCAATTCTTGAAATGCACAGCCAGAAGTGTGTCATGCACAGCACGGACCCCATCCTGCAGGAAATGTTGTTTTATTTTTGTATTTGTCCTTTGTCCAGTGTGTAATATTTAGGTCAAATTTAAGTTGGTTTCTGCCGACAGAAATTGAATGTGAGATTGTGATACTATTTAAAAAGGTGCAGTGTGTAAGATTTGGTGACATCTAGAGGGAAAGTTGCATGTTGCATCTATCACCTCTCCCTCAGGAGCATGAAGGAGAACCTGTGGGAGACTTCAGTTGTCATTCAAACTCAAAAAGATGTTTAGTATGTCCACTCTAAGTCACGGTAAAAACATGGCGACCCCCGTAAAGAGAGGACCCCCTCCTCATAGAAATATACATTCAAAAAAAAAAAAGGACTCATTTAAGGGTAATGGAGAAAAAATAAAACATTTAAGGGATGATAAATTCATAAAAATGTCAGTATGTAATCATTTTGTAATATTTTTTGGCAGTGACAAAAATGACAGCAATCTCACAGACTGCACCTTTAAATTTAAAGAGTATGATCACTTGAATCTATTAAACTGTGGTTTGATAACACCCTTTTATTGGAGCCAGTCAGAGAGTTACGGATCACACAAGGTACAGACCCAAACGCACGAGGCCGGAGAGCAGACTCGGTTTCTCTTGGCAGGTGAACAAGAAGCGCATAAAGGCTTACTATCACTAAACTTGGGAAAAGAAAAAAACAACAACTATTGATAACATAAAATACTCTAACGAAGAGATGGAAAAAAAAATACTTAGCACGGAAGACAAGGAGCTCAAAACTAACATGAATAATGATCTCACGAGGAGACGCCAAAACACTTAGCACGGAAGGAAAGGAGGCTGGTGTGAACAGGACGAGACATGAGCGGCGCACTGGCCACAAACAGAAGGAGAGGGGAGTATTTAAAGGGAGCAGGGTAACGAGCACCAGGTGCCGACAGTCAGGGAATCAGGGAGGACGTAGACAGAGACAGACAAGGTGCAGACAGGAAGACCCATAACGCCTCGCCAAAATAAGACAGGGGCTGGACGAGACCTAGACTGACGGAGCTAAGAAACACAAAACATAACCGACGCAACTGACGATGCGTAACACTGAGGCCGCCAAGTTGCACCGCCATGTTTTTACAGCAGTGAGAGTACAAACGTATCTTCTTTTGATTATTAATGTTTCTTCAGGGCTTCCATATATGATTCTGCACGCTGGGAAAAGGAAGGTGGCCAGAGGGTTATTCAGAAGTAACTTAGAGGTCATAAAAATCAAATACCCAGTACCTTTTATTCAATTTCATTTTTTGAAAAAGCATGTATTTCACTTTTGTCTTTTTCGATTGCCTGTGTTACTGCATACAACTCATATAACCAAACTGTTGTGCTTCACTCGAAACCAAAGAGTGAAGTGTTTGGTTTCCTCCCGGCCTCGTCAGACATTTTACACAAAATGTCTCGGTTTATTTCGTTCCTTACGTCTCGTGATACATGTGACCGTCTCATGCTATTGCACAATTGAACTTGTAGCTGTGAGCGAGGAGCCGCACGTTTGAGGAAAAGCACCACATTTTGTCCTGTCTCCTGTTTTTTCTCTCAGCACCGTCTGCCTGATCCTCCTGTTCTCCCAGTACCTCAGCAAAGTCGATGTTCCCATGATCGCTTACAAGGACAAGAAGTGGAAGGTTTTCCAGTATCCGCTCTTCAAGCTCTTCTCCGTGAGTCGCCAACAACTCAAACACTGACGGTTGACCGTGTTTTCATTACTCTGAATCAGCAAACTGCAGAAATCATCCGGTATCGAGCCATTTACCCATTCATTTTAAAAACATGATAATATCTCTGGAGCACAAATCTTGCTGATGGTTCCCCTGATCAACTTAACTAGTCTTTGATGAGTGATCCTGAGGACCTGGACTACCACCTTTTTTTTACAGTAACCCAAAATGGACAAACCAAATCATCTTTAATGAATAGTTAAGGCCACCACCTCTCTCACAGGTTGGGCAGTGCAATGGAATTAAGAATGTGCAAATCAAAGAGTGCGGTGGGGGGGGGGGGGGGGGGGGGGTCCTGATTCTGTCACTGCGAGTCCTACAACATGCAGCTTCACCATTAGATATCACAAAGTCCTACACACTGTACCTTTAAAGACCTCTGAAACATGCCAATGTATGGACAAATAATCACAGCTCTTAGACTGGACGATACACAGATATAAT
>JAFBJT010110358.1:0-10000 GCA_016785325.1 Chascanopsetta lugubris
CAGAACCGTACAAAGCAAACATCTCAACATGTGCATCATAGCGAGTTCTGGTTCTGACTCGTCGGCATTAAAATGTCTGCCTGATCTTTGAATGTCATTATTTCATGCTTTTCACTGAAACCTCCGAAAAGGCGCCGTCCCTGTGTCACAAATGCAGTGGGCCGACCAGTGGCTGGTGACATGTCACCCTCATCTCCATAGTGACAAAGGGCGCAGGAGTGAAGGGTTAACCCTTAACCTAACGTGTGTGTGTGTGTGTGTGTGTGTGTGTGTGTGTGTGTGTGTGTGTGTGTGTGTGTGTGTGTGTGCGTGTGTGTATTTGTACAATTGGGGGATGGGATTGATGGGATTCCATCCATACACCCGTGGGAATAGCAGTCAAGCTCCAAAGCTTGTTTAGGCTTTAACACCCATTACACATTCACCCCCACAAAACTAAACACACACACACACACACTACACGCACACACTACACACACACTCACATCTCCCGGGCTTTGAGCTGCCCGCAACTACCACTCTGCCCCCATCATCCATCATGTGATGTGACCAACCTGCCGGAGCAGAGAATGAGAGTAATGTGAGATGACATCAGGACGATTCGGGGTGCGATGGACACACGGGCCATTAGGACGACGGCGCCATGTAAAACAGCGCCAGGACGCGCGGTCAGCCCAAGACACAGCTCTGACATGAGTCGATTATGGAGGTGATAGATAAGCTGTTCGACAGCAGGAGCGAAACAAGCGCAGTGTCTGACGTCTCCACTGAATGGATCCTGTCATTCACCGTTTCACCACAACACGTCCACTTACCCACTTCCATCCACCATCTATGGCACTTATGGTTGGGAGGGTCACGGGGTGAGACTCCCTGCTCAGCCGTGGACAGGTCACTGACATAATGTTCACTCTCAGTCAATTTAGAATCTTCCTGAAGCGGAAACCAGGGAATCGTTGAGACACACACACACACACACACACACACACACAGACACTATGACAATGCAAAGTCTGCAGATTTGAAAGGACCAACTTCCTGTGTTTCTTGAATTCCCCCCTCTGCACTCCCTGAAATGCACTGTACAACACTCCAAAGGAATTTTGTTTTGATAATCCCTGTTTACGCTGTATTTTTGGTATCACTGTATTTCAAAAGGAGAGGAGAGAAGAGAAGAGAAAGAGAGAGAGAAAAGAGAGAGAGAGAGAGAGAGAGAGAGAGAGAGAGAGAGAGAGAGAGAGAGAGAGAGAGAGAGAGAGAGAGGGAAGGCAGTATATCTGAGGCCTTTCCAGGCTGAGGAGAAAAACATTCTGCAGGAAACGTTCACACGCTGCATCTTGGCATGAAAATGGTTTCAGCTGCAACATTGTGAGGAGTGGATGTGGGCAGCTCGGTCGCAAAACCATTCAAAATCCAATTGTGCCTTGTGTCTACTACAGAAGAACGGAGCTGGCAAACAAACACACAACCCTAGAAATAGATGAGTGTACACTATATGTATGTATGTGTTGTTGTGTTCGGGCCTTTATAAACAAATGCACAAAAACATCATTTTAAAGGCATTAAAGGGGAAGGAGAGTAAAGTCGAGTTAAGACTACTCCTTTAATGTGTGTGTGTGTGTGTGTGTGTGTGTGTGTGTGTGTGTGTGTGTGTGCGCGTGTGTGTATTCATGGCATTGTAATGCTAAAATTCATTAAATTCTCTGCACATGAGCATCAGAGAAAGTGTGTGAGAGGGATGAGAAAGAATGAATAAAGAGCTACACAGGAGAAAAATATGTTTGTGCCGGTGTGTGTGTGTGTGTGTGTGTGTGTGGGTGTGTGTGTGTGTGTGTGTGTTCATTTAGCAAAAAAAGGTTGGGAAGACAAGGAAAGAGCATCCATACCTTTTCTCTCTCTCTCTCACACACACACACACACACACACACACACACACACACGCACCCGTGCACTGAGCTACACACACGAACAAAACAATTAATCTTCTGGAGAATCTCACTCGACACATTTCTCTCTGTGTGAGTGCATGTGCGTGCATGTACTGTATGTGTGTGTCGATGCATGTGTGTGAGCGTGTACGTGTGTGTGTGTGTGTGTGTGTGTGTGTCATTCAGTATTTATGAAGTGAGGATGTAATATGAAGGTAAAGACGGGGGAGCTTGTTGTTTACTGCCAGAGATCAGCAGTTTTTAACAGTACTCCAATGAATGAATGTGCAACACCATCTGGATGTGTGTGTGTGTGTGTGTGTGTGTGTGTGTGTGTGTGCTGTGCACTATAATACAAAAGAGGTGGGTTCAAAGGATGATTACAAGTATTGATAACAGGTTTTTTCCTTTTTTGAAACCCCCACCTAATCCACACACACACACACACACACACACACACACACACACACACACACACACACACACACACACACACACACACACACACACACACACACACACACGCGGGAATAACAGGGCAAAGCGCTGCCTCACTCCGAAGATGAAAGAGGGAAGCGTCTTTACAGCAGGGTGTTGCCATGGAAACCCCAGGCATCATCAGGTAAATACAGGTATGGGGAGAAGCTGAGGTCATTGTGACACTCGGCTTTGATGGAAACTGGATGAGCAGGCAAATTTCCACTGTGTGACAGAAAGATTTCCCAGGGTTAAAGCTGGTGAACATGTCCGCACTCGCACAGTCAAACAACATAATGTTATAATAATCTTCTGTTTTTTAAAGATATAAACCCCATTTGATGGTAGTGTATGTGGTTATTCTGTGGTTTAATGACTGTTCCAATGTTTAAGTAGCACATTTTGATTGTCAGGGCAGTTTATGGTCCCTCAAGATGGCCCTTGATTGGCAAGAGCACAGCCCTGCCTTTTATATTGGACTATCGATCTCAATAGGAAGTTTAATGAATAGCGAAAAGAGCAAAGGTTGTGTGGTGTAAGGGGGAGACAAAGTAATCCATAACCTCGACTTCTTATAAAAACAACGCTCTCATTTACAGTACAAAGCTGAGAAGGCTGATCTGACCGTGACCAAGAAACCCAATAATTTATACAACACTGCTCATGCTAGGTATTGATTAGGTAATATTGCAACACCTAAGTTATTTGAGGTGTTGAATTATTACACTGGATTCACAAGCGATGGGCGAATCGACCAGAACACAGACTAACGGAGATTTCCATATCACCACATTGAGCATTCAAACCAACTCTGTGTGTCCCAAGTATGAAACTGCTGTCATTAAAACAATTACATGAGCAGTAAGTATCATCTACATCCACATTCATTAATGCATTAAATCACTCATTCATTCGTGTGTGCAGCATCGACATAGAGGCTAAACTGTACCACTACACCGCAAGCTCCAGCGCAGGGCTGTCAAACATATGGCCCGTGGGCCACATTTGGCCCAGCAGAGGGTCCGGTCCGGCCCGCCAGAGGGTTACCGAGTGTGTAAAAATTACAGAAACGACTTTGACAGCAATTTTTGAATAAAAGTAAAAGTACTTTTTTTGCACTATAACAAAAGGAAGATTTGGAGTTGTTGTTGTTGTTGTTTATAGGTTATTTTGCTATGATATTACTGGTCCGGCCCACTGGAGATCAAATAGGGGCTTATGTGGCCCCTAAAAGGTGCAGTATGTAAGATATGGTGACATCTAGAGGTGAAGTTGCATGTTGTATCCATCACCTCACCCTCAGCCTTCATAATGTAACTGTTTTGTAATATTTATAGGCGTGACAAAAACGACCCAAATCTTACACACTGCACCTTTAACCTAACTAACTTTGACAGCCCCGGCCTCGTGTATTAATGTTTGTGTGCTGGTGTCAATGTGCCGCCTCTCAGTCGTACTGCCAATCCGCGAGTTGTCATCATAAGGATTCCGGCGCTACGTTGACACGTTTGTTGCTTCTTTGTATTTTGTGACTATGTGAATCCCCAGCTGAGTTCAAACAACAGAAACTGAGCCAGTATGAGGAGTTGGATCTGATCAGTCTAAAAAAAAACACAACTACGATTGCAACAGTTACTGCAACAAAGGGGAGGCAGTCAGCTATATCCATGTAGGAGGAAATCAAAAAGCCACCAAACAGACCAATCACAGATGTGTGGTTCTGTGTCACTGCAATTTGTGGTTCCATTTCTGGGGAGGTGCGGCACGAATCCAGCTGTTTTCAAACCTTCATTTTTATGACGACCATCATCTTTCAAATCATATCAAAGTGCAAAAAGCTAAGTATTAAAGTGCATCTCTGATTCCTGCACGTTGCGTCAACATAAATGCAATGTTAAACAATATGAAGGTATGGTGAAGCCTTAAAGGTAACCTATGAAAACTTAACCGTATGATCGTAAAACCAGTTCTGACGCACTGTGGGAAATTAGCGCTGTTGTTGTGCAAGAGTACTTCTAACAGTTCCATCACTCTGCATGGGTTCCATTTGTCCAAGGCCATGATTTGGCAGGAAATGGGCAGGAATGACGCATGGCACCAGGACAACTGAGAGGGAAACGGCTCACTTTGAAGCCGTGCCATCGAAACAACTCCAAAAAGCAAAAGGCTTTCAGAGGCTGCGGACCTTCACCGAGGCTGGACACGGTGACAGAGTATGTTAAGTGATGTGTGGATCAATATGCAGCCGTATACACAAAATGATAATCCTGGTGCTGGGACAGCTCTTCTTCTACAAACAGACAAAAGATCAGTGTCTACAGATATGTGAGAATATGTGAGCCTCGGCCTGAGATTCCATAAAATCTAACAGAAATCTAATGAGATATTTAGAGGAAATCGAGTTAAAGCAACGGACAAACAAGCAAACGCAGAGGAGGAGGCACAACCTCTGAGGCGGCGGTAACCAGGGAAGTCCACATGACAACAACTTAGATAACGAGCCGATCAGAAACCAGAATAACAGGAGGGAGAACAGATCCAGGCCTCATTTACCGTGTTTCCAACCCGTCACTAGTGAGCGAGTGCTTGTTTGATGGTGTTGACTGTTTTTAATACTTTACAGTGCTGTGTTTTAGGCAAGGATCAGGGTGAGGGTGGGATTCAAAGATTTGGAGTCGGTATAAAATGGACACAACAATAAAGGAACCAGCCTTATCAAATTATATGAACATAAACATTAGCAGGTGTGCTTCTAAACTTGGGTAGGCTTAAGATGATGCAAGTCACTCGATTTCACCCACAAATGTGAGAGAAACCAACAGTTGAGCAACACAATGCTACAGAAGTAGGAATAGACAGATGGAAATGTTATGCATTATCACCAGCAAATGATGTTGATAACTGATATTTGGAAACAACATGAAATTAGAATTAAATATAAGTGTCGTGAGTGAGACATTAAGTGAAGTGCTGTGGAAATAGAACAGGGGCAAAGAGAGTAGATCAGGAAGAAAGACCCCCTGACAGAAACTGGAAAGACAACACCCAACAGAAGAAAGTGGACCTGTGACGTTACCATGGTTACACTTTAACATGCCTCACACCAGTTCCTCATTTGAATTCAACAGCAACCAAACGTCTTTCCAGTGTTGCATCACCGAAAGAAATGGCATTTGCGAGTAATTTCCGTGACATCGTATCTAAGTTTTTGTGGCAGCGTCTGTCAGGTCAATGCGCATCCCAGCGTAGCATCGCAGCATCTCGACTGTCAGAACGACGGAGGGGAAAAAAAAATACCACACTCAACCAGGTATTACGCTTTGATTCCAGCCAGAACTGATTAAAAACAAAGCAGACTGGAACATTTCCATTGCAGTCAGTGGCTCTCAGCGGGTTTCCTGACCAGTGGCTAATGGGCTCAAATGTACGTCACTTAACCTGAGAGTCATCACTGCGGTGCAGTCATTGTGTTTACTCAGTGGTTTAACAGTTAAAACAACTCCTGTTTGCAAAGCGCATGGTGAAACAAACAAAGGCTCAGGCATTTCTGCAACAGCTGATGTAGCCGAGGGTGGAGGGTAGTCCAGGTCGTCAGCTGCTGACTGCCTCCATGTTTTGTCTCTGAGGTGGAAAGAGCTTCGACCAAGAGGAGGAACTCTGCAGTTAAACCCTTGACCCAGTCCGGAGGAGGCTGCACCGAACAGTCGGGAAGACATTTCTTTAAGGCTCTCCATGCAAGTCCTGCTTTATGACCTTTGGCGTCAAACAGAGACGGTCAAAAAAAGGGGCTACATGGTCCGACCTTGGTATATCCTCGCTGGCCAAAGCCGCAGGTGACGCAACTCGGCTTTGTTCTGACTCAGGACGCCTGCTTCTCCGTAGCAATACATTCACTCTTAATCTCAACCCTCGACTCCTGGTGTTCGGCGGTTGACCCGTTGAGACTGCCTCAGTGACCGTGTGAGCGTGGCGGCTGCGCAGCACGAGTCATTAGAGAGAGAGAGACTTCGCTCCGCTCACAACCCTGCTGCTCTTTTCGCCCGGCTCCACCCGCCATTAAAGCGTGCCACGGGTGATCGGATTGCAATTAAATAGTGCTTGACCACATGAAAGTACAAGTGTAAATGCACTGCAGACAAAGCGAGGGTGGATTGTGAGCTAATCCGCCAAAACCCCTCGGAAAGTGCTCACGGATGAAGTGAGGACAAGTGTACGTAAATTTTGACGCCTCATCCAACAACCTAAAGCGGAGATTCGCCTCATTCGCCGCTAAATGATCACAAAGTACCCCGGGGGTAGTTGAGCCCAAGTCAACCCTTAGTTTCACTGACTTGTATTTTTGACGGAGTGGATGACACCTGAGTGTCAGGATTGATGCCATGAACGTGCTTGAAACATGGATAAGGAGGAGGAAAGCAACAACATCAATGAGCTGGGCGTTACCACGGCAACCTGCCCTGAGCATCTTTTCTTTGCCTTGAATCAAGAGGAGCTTCCTCACCTAATAGTGTCTCGCACTAAAAAAAAAAAATAATAATAAGTTGAGCACTGTCCCAATTTATGAAGAATAGGTTTTGTTGCACATGTCCATTGTTTTGAGGATGCTGGATGCAGGAATGGGAACAACCCAAAATTATCATCAAGGACCAACAGTCTCATGATATCATATCCAGCCACATCAAATTACACACAGTTATAGATATCACAGTCCAACATGAGCCTGTTTTCCCATGTGGATGCATGAATCATTTTTGAAAATGCTTCATCTTACAACCAAACCAGACAAAACATGCAGGATCCATGCCCCTAAACTGGATTTGAACCAACAACCAATGTTATTTATGACATATATTGTATCCTTCCTTCCACCAGGTTTAATTTTCCAGTATGTTTTATGTCTCCGCTCACAAACATGCAAAAGAACAGACATAAGCTTCCTGGAAAAGACAAAAATCACATTTCAATTCTGTTTTTCCGGCCAGAAGATATTCTAAGCCAACTCATTTTAGCTCAGGGGCCACATACGGCACAATCTGATCTCAAATGGGCCGGACCAGTCAAATCATAGCATGATGACCTATGAACAACAACAACTTCAAATGTTTCCATTTCTTTTAGTGCAAAAAAAAGAACCAAGTACAGTTGTAAATCTAATGAAAATAGTGGATATAACCAACATAAAGCAAGTCAAGATTTGTTTACATTTTACAAATTCATCCCACAGGTTTGACAGAACCCTCTGGTGGACCAGTTGCAGCCCACGGGCCGTACATTTAACACCCTGGGTCTAAGCCATAATTCAGTTCACTAGAGGATTAACTGAAGATAAGATCAAGAGACAGATCTCAGTTTGATACGATGAACTTTTATAGGAAAAAGTTGAAATACAAAATAACTATGCCACCGTCTACTAGGGAGCAATGGATGAGATTAGAGCTAATCAGATCGGCTCTGGAAGCGGATGTCACTTCTTACTCCAAATTCAAACTTTCACTCAGACTTGGGAACGAGCTGTCATTTCAAATGATTCCAATCTGATTCTGGGAAGAAGCGTCAGCTCTGCTGGAGAGAGACTGGGAGCAAATGTAATCAGGTTAAACTCTAATCCAGAAACAAACTGGATAAAAGATGCATCTTCATGCAAAGTGTATGTAAATTGAGTCTTTGTGAGGACAGGGAGACACACACACAAACACATCCACATACACATACAAACACAAACACACACACACACACAGTGTTAGATAGAATTGATTCACACTTTCATCACTAGCCCTTGGTCCCAGGGGAGCGTAGAGGAGACCTGTGCAAAGGGACTGCAGGGAAGCACTGAGGGTAAAGGGCTGTAGACGTTTGTGTGTGTGTGTGTCTGTGTGCTTACAACTGTTCTGTGGTTTTCTAATTTCCCTCATTTTCCCTGACATAAAGAGGGCCGTTGATTCCCATGCTGTAGAAGTGTCATTTATATTCCAGTTAAACTGTCGTCGACTGTAAACAAAGACAGAAAAATGTAAATGATTCGACTCGTTTCTGCCGTTGACTCTCAGCCTTGTTGTGTCTTTTGTGTATTTGCTTTTGTGTGTCCTCTTGTGCCATCCATAAAATCGCCCTGCGGGGACCAGTAAAGTTTATTGAGTGAATTGAAGTGGGGTGTTAAGTGTTAGTGGAAATGTCACTGAGGGTTTGAATTCCTGTTCATCGCCGCGAATGAGCGACTGCTCGCCGCCGCCGCCGCACTTCATCACGCCGCAGAGCTGCACTGCCTCAATCAATGGCTTTGCATGCCTGATAAGTCTTTGTATACTCGGTGGGGAGGAGGGGGGAGGGGGGGGGGGTGATGCCTTCGGGGGGGGGGGGGGGGGGGTGATGCCTTCTTGGTCTGATTGTTCATGGGGTATTTAGGATATCAATAAAGTCAGAAACGTGAAGATGCCTGTCTAAGACCACCCACGCGCAAACTGTGTCGGACTAATCGGAAAATACAGGAAGTCGCCTTTGACAAATACTGTTGATCCATCCGGCTCAGCAAGTTGCAGCAGGAGCCTGGAAACGTCGTCTCCCTTTGAATGTGTAAGAGGAGACGATGTCAAAGGGGTCAAGTCGCGACTGGAATGTTTTCCTCTGTGATGGATTCTGATATCACATCAAATAAATCATTGTGTCTTTACGGTCGTCTCACTGACGCCTCAGGAGGAGCTGATCGCACCTTTGCAATCGTGAGTTCAATATTTGGCTGCAGGTTCAACTGAATCTACATCTCTGTGATTTCATCACGCACCTGGAAGCTGATACTTCATTAACATTGAAGAGTGACAGTTTTGAGTTCTCTCGTTAGACTACATTCTAACACCCACAGGTGCAAACACTGTGCTCAAATCTGCATTCAATGTAATGTTTAATTGTGCAAAATTAAAGGTGCAGCGTGTGAGTTTGACAGGAAATCGCTGCAATTTACATTATCACCAATTAAACAAATGATACTGGTGTTAATGGGTGTATAATCACCTGAATGTATGAGTGGTTGTTTTCATGACTTTAGAATGAGCCGTTTATATTTACATCAGGAGCAGGGCCCGTCTACCTCCAGGCTAGCATACATAATTCTGCATGCACCATCGATTGCAATTTGCTTTGTCCTTTCTGGGCTACTGTAAAAACACGGCGGCCTCCAAAGAGTGGACCTGAGTTTAATGCAAACATAAAGGGCACATTCCACAGACATGAACACAACAATTCATGTATTCAGGTGATGTTTACTCTCACTATTGAATGTCCCATATCTCCAAGTCTAAATTTCCCCCAAAACATTAAACACTGCATCTTTGAGCAACATCCAGAGGCAGTAAACATCCTCATCTCACCCTCACAGCTCCGAGGTCTCATCAAGTATGACAATTCCAGGCAACAGTAAAAACACAGCGGTGCAACGCGGCAGCGGCGGTGGACCCACTCCTGACTAAAGGGTGCAAACATGTACCCTCCTACTAGGGCAAATCATGGTGCGTTCACTGCCCCCATATCAAAAGAGGAGGGCCAAGCGTTTAAACAAACAACTGATGATCAAATTAGAAGCCGATTCTTGTGATGATCAATGA
>JAFBJT010110359.1:0-12003 GCA_016785325.1 Chascanopsetta lugubris
ATTATTCCTGTTACACTCAGATTCTCTCTGTACTTTCAGCCGCCTGCCAAAGGAGCCTTCCTCAGGGGATCAGGAATGGACCAGACCACTGGGAGGTTCACGGCCCCCATCACAGGGATCTACCAGTTCTCTGCCAACGTCCACATCGGTAAACCTCTCTCGATATTCCTGATAACCCTTAAACTGTTGCACACTCTGCTGTGTAGACCTCAAACTAACACTTATTCGGACAGATAAAGAGTTCAATGTCAATGTTTTTAGCATTGCGTCAAACTAGCTAGCACCTAACCAGCCTTAGCCACAGAGAGACAGGAAACAGCAGATTAAATGCTGTGTCAATCAAACGTTATAAGCACTACGGTAACAATAAGTCCCAAAGATGGAATCGCAACAGAGATAACAGAGTTCAGCAGACTACGAAGGGAACTACCTGGGAAGCTAACGGCTAAACTTGCATAACAACAGTGCGTAGGCACCAATACAGATGCTAACAATTTAGCAAACTAGCGAGGAGCTAGAGAGAGAAATGCAAAGCCATAAAGAAATCAGATTATTTTCAATATTATATGTTTACAGGCTGTCAAAGTAAAAGCGTAAAATGATGTGTATTTGTAGATAGCGTGATTAGCCACGTCACTGCTGCTATATAATGCTAGTTGTGTTTTTGTTTTTTTTACATGGATTTTGTTATTTTACGTGTTGTGTTTATATACTGCAGGAAAATACATGAGTCAACAATACCAATGAGACTAAAAAAGAAAAGATCACAGAGTGAAGCAGGACAACATGTTGTACCATTCCTGTAAATCCCTCGAGTGGGAAGCTAATTCTGAAATTACAGAATCTTCGACGACTGACAGTCGCTGAGAGAGTCCAAAGAGACCGTAGCTGAAATACAAAAACAAGGCTTGATTATATTAAAAAAATAAAATAAATAAAAATAAGAGAAACAAAAGTTGGGTTTGCAAGTTCAATACTGGACATTTTGTTTTTCGGGGTAAACCGCAGTTTTAATGTGATTGTGATTATTTACAGACCACAACGAGGTGAAGAGGAGCAAGAGTCAGCTGAAGGCCAGGGACAACGTCCGGGTGCTGATCTGCATCGAGTCCCTCTGTCACAGATACACGTAGGTGTCCTCTGTAAACAGTATAAGTCTGTATTTATAAAGTACTCGATGACCCCTCAAAGTACTTCGCAGTACTTTACAACCAGCCGGTCACACAAACACTCAGTGTGCATCGACTTGCAGCACGTTGTGTACATTGAACAATGTGGGGTTCGGTCTCTTATCCAAGGATACCTCAGCATGCGGAGTGAGGGGGAGGGGGTGGGGGTGGGAATTGAACCCACGACCCTTGGGTGGGGGAACAGCTCCTATAACGCCTCAGCCACAAATGGCAATAACACCTTTCCTATTGAAATGAAAGGAAATGGAATTTTGTGGCGTTGTTAGACAACAAAGAAGAAGAGGCGGTGTCCACCTGAGGCGCTGTGTTCCAATCAAAGCCGATTGGAGCGGGAGCCAGTGAATTTGCCTGGTCATGGTTACATCGCTAGCCTTCATACTTGTGTCTGCGTCACTTAGTAAGTCCAGCACTGAAATGCTGGTGGGCACCGGGCAGATCCATTGATAGTCCTGAGCCGTGTCCAGGTTCCGTCTTATCGTCTGTTTACCTCCGAGTCGAGCGCCAGTGTTTCTGAGCCACGCAGATTCGATACAGATGTATGTTCTTGTACCTTCGGTCAAATAGTTCACAGCACAAGATGCTGGTGGAATGGACCAATCACAACTCTTGTAGTCTCGTGGGGGTTTTGCGGTGGAAAAGGTGTCCACATTAGGCAGGGACTTTTATTTTGAAGGCGAAGAAAATGAGTGGGTGAACGTGCTGTGAACGGTGGCTGAGCTTGATTGGGCTCCATTCTCGCATGAAGACAGGAAACGGAAGCATTTCAAAATAAAAGTTAATTTTGGCTAGCTTCACGTTAAAAAACAGCGAGGCCCGTTCTGGACTTTGGACCAAAGGGGGACAGTGAAACCTCCATCTATCACCATTAGTAATTGATACATACATTTATTGGAAAGTTATACGATCTGACTGCAGCGACCCCAATTTGGATTCCTCACATTCCTCCTGTGATGCTTGTTTACTCCTCCCATGCTACAGTGATATTTTATTGGTGTTTAATGCCGTCCAGAATTTACGAGCTGTTAAACGTGTTGTCTGTTACACTTTTCGTGGAACCAGTTTGGCATTTCCTGTATAAAACCAGAGCCAGAGTCTTTTAAAGGAAATGTCCCTGTCGCCTAAATAATCTTTATAGAGTCACCTTTGACCCCACCGGCCCGCCTGTAGCGCCAGCGGCAGCAGCAGCAGCAGCAGCAGCAGCAGGAGCCAAATGCCCTCATTCAGGACGTGGGAGGCAGATAATTAAGTTGCAGAACAAATCCAGTTGGGGGAAAAGGTTTTTTTTTTTTTTTCTCTAATATTTCAAAACTTCTATTTATTTAAAGACAGTGAAGATTGCCGGAATTAATTGCTCCCAAAAGTCTCCCGCAGAACTCCCGGGCCTCTTTTCTGGTGTGGTACATTGAGGGGAACGTATAAATAACTGTATTATGATGTGTTACCTAACCCCAGAAGAGAGTTCTTTCACATTGGAAGCCCCGGCCAGTCTCGACTCTCCCACACATGAAAATGCAGAGAATGTGAAATGAGGCTGGTTGAGACGGCAGCTCCAGCAAAGACAAACATGATTGATTTGCCATAGAAATGTAGTGTTTTCCACTTAACGGGAGCCAGAGTTCTCACTGTGTGGTTGAAGCCGGCGCTGATGTTTCAGCCTTTTATCCCCGACTCCGAGGGCACTGAGAAAAAAAAAAAGTCTGGAACACGCGATCGTTCTCTTTTTTTGTTTTTTTTTAAAGGTAGACGAGAAGATTGATACCATCCAGATGTATATTTATGCTAGTGCCGAGCGATACGGCCAAATGTGATGCAGCCATATATGTATGCGAAGAGCCGGTGTTCCCATCTTATGACCGGTGCCAGGGTGGGGTCCATCTCTTGTCAAAGGTCAGTCAAGAATGGCTCCCCCAGCAGGACATCTGGGGCACTGACGTTGGGCAAGAGGTGGTGGACATGCTATCGACATATTATTGGTGCGTATGTTGCCGGACTGTCATACCAAGCCATTTTTGGATGAACCAGGAAGTAGGAGGAGTTGGACACTGACAAGATGGCCGATG
This sequence comes from Chascanopsetta lugubris, assembly GCA_016785325.1. NCBI lineage: Eukaryota > Metazoa > Chordata > Actinopteri > Pleuronectiformes > Bothidae > Chascanopsetta > Chascanopsetta lugubris. The sequence continues at coordinate 3,251 of JAFBJT010110359.1, forward strand.
AGTGAACCGCCCACAACTGGCCTCATAAGCAGAAAACCATGGGTGACGCCACGGACGCTACGTCCATCTTTAGATACCGTCTACGGACAGAACATGCATCGAGAGATACCCCGGTCTCCTTAAACAAGTTGTGATATGTGACTTTAACATGTTTATCTCCAAAAACCTCATGTTAAGCAAAGTATTGAACAACTCTCGACTGCAATATTCATCAGGAATTGTCGTTTTGAATATAATTGCAGGTCACTGGAGATGATTGTGGGACTGGAGAGCAACAGCAAGATCTTCACCGTCAGCGTTCACGGTCTGCTGGAGCTACAGGTGAGTACCATTGCTGATAAACACCAGAACAAGATACGTAATTCCGATGTTGCACCTCATTTTGCCCCTCTGGAATTGCCCCCTGCAGGCCGGGCAGTACACGTCCATATTCGTGGACAACGCAGCCGGGGCCTCCATCACGATACAGAACGGGTCCGATTTCATGGGCATGCTGCTCGGTGTATAGCCTCCACGGCATCATCCACTCTGCCCACTGCTGCCTGTCCCCCCCACCCCCCCGGCCCCCCTTTTGTTTTTAATTCTCGTTTTCCATGGATTGCTCATTAGTGCCGTCCGTTACACGCGGTTCCAAACCACAGGGGAGGTTTGAAGGCAGGAGGGTCGACGCCCGACTTGACTGTTTGTTGGATGGCTGAAGGACAATGTGGGGAACTCAAGGACTGAGATTTCCACGGTGCAATGCAACCCCCCCCCCCCCCCCCCCCCCCCCCCCCCAGAGGAACTTGTTGCTTCACCAGTAAAATGACCTGTATGTAAAGCAGTGAACACGTCTTTCACGGTATATTTTTCATGGTCGTTGAAAAGCATTTGCAGTAGCCTGAACCAAATATCCATGTTACTATAGTTCTCTGCGTAGACGTCAGAAGAGCCGGGGAACATGAATGAATGAATGAATATGTCTTTGTTCGTATGTGCCGACATGTTAATGTTTTTCTTTTTTTTTGTTTTGTTTTGTTTACGTGATCTCTTGTATACGCACTCATGAACCTTTACGTATTATAATCATGGGTTGAATCGTACATTTAAGTTATATAGTACATAGACTCTGTGAGTACACTGGACAATGGATATATGCCCCCACCATCAGAATGTGTTCTTAGCTAAGCGGAAGTTCTCACATATTTCCTAGCTATCGTTTTTTTTTATCGCAATGTCGGTCCTCGGTTAGGTTGCTCAGTGTTTATGAATGGAAGTGAAATGAGGATGCATCCTACTGACTATGGCGTTACCTCACATTCATGGTAAGTTTGTATAGTTTTAAGGTGGTTTGACCCATTCACGCCCCCTTAAGGAGGAATTGCAATGAATGTTAAATGCTAACATGCAAGAGTGAGATGATACAACGGAATGCTAACATTGTTGACGTCGATGTTCGCATCATCATGTCAACGATGCGGACATCAAAAGCATGTTAGCATTGTACAAATGTTAGCTAATGTTACACTTAGCCCAAAGTACTGTAAAGGAAGCAAGCTAGCTTAAACGGCGTACTCGCGTTACTCACGAATCAAGGCTCTTGCGCATGTCACATGGGGCAATCCAAGATGGACAACATGACACCTCCCAAAAGTGAAGTCAAAATGTCTTGATCACCCCCTGGTGGCCGGCTGTAGTAATGCAAATTACTTTCAATTTCAATATTATGGCAAAGGATTTTTATGCTGGCTGTGTATACAAAGGACATCACCAGCACAAACTGGTGTAGAGATGATATTGCTGCAACCTTAAGTGGGAGGAGCTGAGCAGTGGAGGCGGGGCACTGTCTACAGGAAACACTGCTACCAAGTGAACCAATCATAGCCCTTGGAGCATGGTTACGTTTTCAAGGAGGTGCCTGGCAGGGGTTTGTTTACCTATGGCGTAGCGCGCACACACACACACACACACACACACACACACACACACACACACACACACACACACACACACACACACACACACACACACACACACACACACACTCCAAAGAGCGACTCAAGTTTTCATATCTCCCCTCCGTGTTTTCATTCATCATCGTGTTATTTTCGACTCGTGTCCTTTTCTTTTCTTTGACATTTAAATGTCTGTAATTTATCATTTACTGATGAACCAGTAACGATGGAATGGAAAAGCATTTGAAATTCGATAAGGTATTTATGTTTGAGAAAATGTATCGGTTGTGTGTTTGATTTACACTCTTTATTATTACCAGAATAAAATTATATGTTTTTACTATTTTTATTAGACATTATATTCTGTAATTTCATATTAAACTCTTTAAAAACACAATCATTTTGGTCTCTGCACATGATCATATACCAAACACGGAATTTCACTATTATGAATTCAGAATAAAATATGATTAATTTATCAAAACAACCTCTTATACATTATCTTTAACTGTTAAATACTGAATTAATTTTTCGCCAAAACAATTTTTAAACAAAAATTAACAGTTAAAATTCGAACCATAAAAATGACAAAATTGATTGTGGGCGGTTCACTCGTCGACCATCTTGCCGATGCCTAACTCCTCCTACTTCCTGGTTCATTCAAAAATGGACAAAGAGGCGGAGCACAGGTAGAGCTGGGGGTGGGCCCAGGTCGGCCCAGGTGTCACTCAACAGACCACACCCCTTAATTATGCATCATTTCAAATCTTTACAGAGTAAATAAAAGCATGTCGGAAATTGTTTTACCTCCTGTACAGTTGTCACGGTAACACGTGACTGATTGAGAGACTTCAAACATGTTTGACCCCGTCCCCCCCTAAGCTGACCATTTTAACATGGGAGTCTATGGGGATTGACTCACCGTTAGAGACAGCCTCAAGTGGCCATCGTGTGAACTGCAAGTTTGACCACTTCTGTATTGGTTCTGGAGGTTGCCGCTTGATGGATACTTCAAAATTCTACACCCTGTACCTTTAAGTTTTATTTTATTTTTTTAAAATATTTCAGTCTAATAGCTTTGCATCTGTTTCTTAAAGTATATCTTCATTTTCCTTGTGTTTTGATTTAATTTCGGTTTCTCCTGCAGTGGTTTAATGTCTCTTGTCTTGCTCCACTTGAATAAGTAGGTCCCTAACGAGGTCTTGGACTCCTCGGACGCTTGTCATCGAGTGCAGTGAAATTAGCTTGTTAGCATCATCACCGCGCGAAGGCTCCACAACAGAGGCTTCTCATGGAAGCGTCGCCGGGATGCCAAGTGTCACGGACCGAGCCCAGGAACCGACCACAAGAACGTTGCACCCATGTGCTATTCCAGCCACCGACTGACGCCGAGTCAGAGAGAGAGAGAGAGAGAGAGAGAGAGAGAGAAAGAGAGAGAGGGGAGAGTAAATCTCTCTTCAAATTCAGAACAAACATTACATCTTTTATTTTTACACAAACTGAGGTCATTCCTCTTATTTGCCCACATTTTTATTTCTTAAAATAAACTGCCGGCTGAAAAGACGTGTTGTGAGAATGACAAATAAAAATAATAAACCTTCGAAAAACAGCCTGGATTTATTATAGTGCGCTACATTAGGTAACTGGGACAGTTAAAGGCACATTCCGTCATCTTTCAACATGTTAAACCAGAGCTGGGATGAAAGACGACACATGTTTGGAATAATGTTTGGCATTTTTTATTTTTTTTTTGCTGGAGGAGCGAGGGGAGAGAGAGAGAGAGAGAGAGAGAGAGAGAGAGAGAGAGAGAGAGGGAGAGCGGCGCACACTTGTAAGTTTTGATTGTCTTATGTTTTTAATGACAGCTATGCGAGCGTGCCATAACGCATTCGCTGCCCTGCAGTGGAACACGCCGCCTGCCAAAGTGGTTGTGAAACCAACCTGCGCCACGGCTCTGACAGGAATTTCCCATCACCCCATTATCAGCATCAGACAAGCTGAGTGATTGCAATTACATCTGCCCAAAATGCTGAGAGCAACTGCTTCTCCTTCGCAGACATGGAACCGTGATGAATGGGCCCCATTGTGGATCCGCGAGCTCTTTCTCTCTGCCTGTAAACCAACAGGGTCGAGCTGTTGTAGCTTTAATGAGGCCTTAATGATCAGACTCCTCAACCTTAGTGACTGAGGCACCGCGGTGCATGGCTCCGAGCAAATCCTCCATTTTTTTTTTTTTTTTTGGATGCAGGAATCTTAAAAACAACAAATTAGTATTTGCACATGCTAACCTACGCGGAAGTAGGTTAGCATGCTAACACTTTGGGGCCCTCGCGTAAAAAATCAGACTCTTTTGGGTTTTCAAATGTACAAGCTTGAAATGACAACATATAGATAAGGTCTAAGCATATAACCTGTGGTTATGAGGTTGTCATGCTGTTTTCTCTGGTGGCCACAATGAACCCATGTGACCTGAGGCTCCAGAATGGAGGCGGAGCACAGGCGGAGCTGGGGTGGGGCCCATGGTGCTGTTGTAGCATCCACAGGCCACGCCCCTTGATCATACACAAGTTCAAACCCCTGGATAGAACGGAAAAAAATATATAATGACCTTAAAAATACAGGCTTCACTTCCAAAGTTGGCCATTTTAACATGAGAGTCTATGGGGACTGACTCACTGTTGGAGCGCAGCCTCAAGTGGCCACCCGGTGAACTGCGAGTGTTCCCCCATTCCAGCATTCTAGTGTTTTCGGGAAAAAAAAAAAAGTGAGACGTTTAATCCTATTCTGTTCAAACAATCACAGATATAAAAAGTGAGTGTGAGCGCAGCTGTGAGGAGGAGGGGACATTTTGGCGCGGGGCCAGGAAACCGGGCCCCGGACCCCAGTAGCATTCTGTCTTTCTTCTCTGTTTGTCAGCACTTCCAAACATGGCGACCTGCAGAGAGGAACAGACAGCGAGACTCTCCGGTTGGGATGCCAGGCTCCTGTATATTATGTTTTTAACATGCCTCGGATTTTTTCACCGCAGCCTAAGTTACTCCAAACAGAGCCCGGCAGTCCGAGTCCCTGCTGATACCGCGGCGGCCCCCTAAACAAACCGGTTGCCGTGATACCGTCCCCGCTGTCGTCTGAGCAGCAGATGAAAGATAAATGCGGGGGAACTCATTACTTGGCCTTTTTCATATTAATATAATAAGCAGCGTTTATCCTGGTGCCACTTTCTAATAAGGCAGCTTTTAGACCGATAAGAATGATGATGTTTGGGTTGCCAGGTTTTGTTGAAAAAAAAAAAAAAAACCCTCTTTATGACTCTTGAGCCCGGTGATAGTGATGCACCAGTAGAGACTCAGGAGGGGGTGAGGAGACACGAGGATGGAATGTGATGGGCGGCAAACAATACGGACATTTACAAACTCTTTCTAAAGTCCTTGGAACTACTTGTTTACATCAGTTCAAAAACCTTTTCAGACATGTTTATATATGTGAAGGTTAAAGGAACATTCTGCCCAAAAAATGGAATATGCCTTTTACACTGATGTCTTCATTTATTTACGATAGTTTGAATCTTTAAACCTTTGTTTTGATTTCTGCAAAATGAGCCTTTACATTTTTAAGACCCGCAGCAGGTCCTCACCACTAGAGGGCGCCACGTTGTGCCACTATGTTTTTACAGTAGCCCTGAATGGACATAGTTGCATTAATAGATGAAGGTTACCATGGGTACACGCTCACGTTTTGCAGCCTCACCACTAGAGGTCGCTACGTTTAAAGGTGCAGTATGAAAAGCCAGCTCAGTATTTAAGTGTTCGTCACCTTTGCAGCAGTAACGTAGCATCTCTGTGTTTTGCACTGACGTCGGTCACTCCCTGGTGGGCGGAGTTATCCACGTTGCCGTGACGATCTGTGACGACATAGAAATCAAAAAATTAATAAACAGGAAAACAATGAATACAATTTTGACAAGTTGAAACTTTTAGCTATCTTCCTTAGCTGAAGTTAAGCTAAAAAAATCCCGAGAGCAGTTTGTGCTTTGCCTTGTTTCCTGCTCCATGTTCTGCGTGTTGACTTGCAGCGATAATAGTTGAGGTTTGGAGGCTGTCGGAACATGATCTCCCTCGCTTTTAATTGAAAGAGACAGATTTTAATTTGCATGTTTGTTATTGGGTGTTGTTCTGCCTGCGCGTGATTTATCTTTTTTTTTCAGCGGCTTAATTGCAGCCCAGAGGAAGAAGAAGAAGAAGAAGAAGAAGAAGAAGAAGAAGAAGAAGAAGAAGAAGAAGAAGAAGAAGAAGAAGAAGAAGAAGAAGAAGAAGAAGAAGAAGAAGAAGAAGAAGAAGAAGAAGAAGAAGAAGAAGAAGAAGAAGAAGAAGAAGAAGAAGAAGAGAAAGACAGACAGCGGATCATATCCTCGCCCCTCCGCCTGCAGGACGTCTTAATAACAATAATAAAATGAAACGCCGCCACCACTTTTCCCCGCAGCTCGGGGGAAAGTCAGCGCGTCACGTCTCCTGCTGAAGAACCTCACGTTCACGGCCGGTGGGTTTCCCGAACCAGACGGGAGCTATGAAAGTATTCTTAGCAATTTACTTCTCAAATTGTGGCTGTCAGGTGCACTTTAGATTGCCCCCAGTCAGACGGGGCTGCTCAGATCGCGTCTCGTGTACCTGTCATGTCCACATCTCCGCACCCCGGTGGGTTCACTCAGCGAGGGCAGGGTGCGATTACAGCCCCCAGGAGTTATGTAAGGACACGGGAGGCAGCACACACACACAGGTACACACAGCTCCAACTGCTCCGGAGCCCACCGCCACCCATTAAAGGGGCAGTGTGTGAGATCTGGGGACGTGTCGAAGGGTGAAGTTGCGAAGTCGTCGTATCCATCGCCTCACCCTCACCCTTCTGGTCAATAAAACATGGCGGCCCCCGTAGAGAGGACCCTCCTCCTCCTCATGCAAATATACATTAATGGGATCGTTAAAGGGTAATGTGGGGGGGGGGGGGGGGATTTAGGTTATTATTAATTCATGAAAATGTCAATGTTTTTCGAAGTTACAAAAATGACCAAAATCGTACACACTGCACCTTTAATGATGAGCCGCGACCCAAATCAAGCAAAATGATCAACTCCTCAAACGTATTTGATAAAAAGATGGAGCAGTTTGAACCTGAGATAGTTCAGAATATCACCGTTTAATGACAAACTGTGATATAAAAATGAGCAGCAGGTGGCGATGCTGGGGAGGAAAATATTCCCTTTTACACTGAATTGACTCCATTTGAACGTAAACGGTGTCGTACTTGTGTGTCACGGTAAATTAGCATATGTAAACAAACGTTGCAGGTTTTCCCCCTATCGACTATTAGCATCACAGCACATCATCGCCCCCTGCTGTTAGGGAGCGTGTACACCGATGCATACAGCAAGTCTTCAAAACACACTGGGACATTGGTTCTCATCTGGTCTGGGACCCTCCACCGGCGCTTTGTGCCGTTCAGACTTCTTGTACTGTGGAGCTTTTTTTGGGGGGAATTTCCTTTTTCCCGACCCGAGCTTCTCATTGGCCGTGCGCCGGCTGCAGAGCCCGAGTGGGTTTGAGCCCGAGTGTCTGTGGACATGAGTGTCTGTGGACACGAGTGTCTGTGGACATGAGTGTCTGTGGACAGCTGCTGAGAGACAAAGCAGCATTGAGGCCGGACGCAGCATGGAGCCGCACCGCTGCAAAATAAAGACCCAGTATGTGAGAGAGCAACCACGGAAATGCCGTCACAGCCAGTTGTCCCTGGACAGGAGCGCACAGCTGCTCGCCATACACCAGCGAGGTCCACACACACACACACACACACACACACACACACACACACACACACACACACACACACACACACACATGACCAAGCATCCACACTCAGCTCCGGACCTGTGTTATGTCAACTGGTTTTAAGCACCACTGAGTTTTACGCTGTAGAACAACATCTTAAAAACTGTTGTGCTGCTGCACAGAATTACTCCGGGGACAACGTCCTGTCAGTCAATACCACCCACCGCCCACCGCCGCCACCAAACGCCGCCCCCTACTGGACACCTGGGCATTGCAGATGTACTTCCATGACCTATAAGGTTGTATAAGAGCAGTGAGGTAAGGCTGCAAGTAATGACTATCTTGAAAATCGATTAATTTGTCGATGATGTCGTCAATCATTTGATTCATTAGGACAAAAAAATATAATTACACTATCAAAGAACTTCCATCACAAAGGGAACCATATATGCTGACTATAGAGGAAAGCCAGGTGGAGGAGATGGTGCGGGGAAGACAGCTCCATTGATATTAAGGGCATAAGCTTTTACACGTTAACGCCTTTACTTTCTGTTTTTATTATTAAAACATTGTCAATGACAAAATCATATTCAACATATTTCCTTTGATTTAAAGTTGAATGATATGTTTCTTGTATTTAATGAGGTTGTTGTTGTTTTTGCCGTCATGGCGACTCAGGGGTTCTTGCTCGATGGCACTTTGGCAGGCAGAATGAGGCAGAGAGGGATCAAACTGCCAACAGGCAACTACAGTGGACGACACACTCTACCACCATCGCCATCTTCCTTTATTGATTTATTGATTGTCAAGGGAGGATTCAATCTGATGCTTTAGGATGGACTCCACCTTTCACTGAATGGTTGTGGGTTCCAATCCCCAGGGAATGAGGTCAACTCGCGTTTTTTGGCTAAATTCAGATGAGCATTATAGTCACACTCATTCCCGATTACAGCCCCCCCCCCCCTACGCCCCCCCCCCCCCCCCCCTCCCCTTGCCCCCC